>JAOPHQ010006021.1:0-102500 GCA_030340625.1 Merluccius polli
CGCTGCCAAGTGCACACTCATGGTGCCAGGTAAGACTTGCAAAAATTAAGTACCTGCTAGCCCTGCAAGAGGTTTACGATAACCCACCCGAAAAAGCATAACGAGGGCACCAAAGACAAAGCTTCCAACGAGAACTCGTGCTAGGTAAGCACCACAGCAGAGACACTGTATCGTCCAATGGGGAGCTGCAAGGTCTTACTGAAGGAAATAAGGTCCTGCTAAGGAATGGGAACCGGTGTATGGAGGCATACGCCATCACGGACGATGGGTCAGAACGGACAATCCTCCTCCACACCGCCGCCAAGCAGCTGAGCCTGAAAGGTCACGCGGAGGAGTTATCGCTCCGAACAGTGAGACAGGATTGGCACGTTCCCAGAGGAACTCTGCAGTTTCCGCCTCAGATGAGCCCAGTGGGACATTTCAACATCAAGATTGCACACGTACAGGCAGGTCATCCATCGTCGAATCCGATCACCACGAACTTCGATAACAGGCGGCCGCATCCGGGACCAGAGAGGGTCAACGCGGTTCGACACAGGATGCTGAGAGGGAGAGGGAGCAGCGGAGGGGCCAGCTGAGTTTGTGTGTATGATGAAGGACCATAAGTCTGCCTGGAGTATGACTAGATGTTTCTCTTTACCTGTTAGTGTTGAATGTTAGTGGCGTTTCATGTGCGCAGATCACCTACTGTTTAATGCATCGCATACACAAGTCACTGTTACGCCGCTTGTGCTTATGTAAGACAGGCTTATTGAATATCCATACCTTATTTTATTATACGGCAATACAGTAATATAGTGAAACATATTATATAGATATATATATATATATATATATATATATATATATATATATATATATATATATATATATATATATATATATATATATATACAGAGAGAGAGAGAGAGAGAGAGAGAGAGAGAGAGATTCACAGAGCATTCAGTACATTAACAGTTGAAGAGTTATGCTGTGTTTGGCTTGTGGTGGCATTAGGAAAATAAATCATAATTTTTACTAATCATCTTTTTTTTCGGTCATGTGTTGGCTTGCGGCGGCATTTGGAAAATATATCATCATTTATGTTTTTTCAGCAGGACGCCCGTGGCTGTCCAACTTCCCACCGGGAGCCCAGCCTAGTTGCGTTAGTATTTTATTCTCCACTATTTCACAGCATGAGTTTTCACGAGATTCAATTTTCTACGGAGGGAGATCGCGTCACGCGCAACATCACCATCATCACCACACGCTTAGAGAGAGAGAGAGAGAGAGAGAGAGAGAGAGAGAGAGAGAGAGAGAGAGAGAGAGAGAGACACACACACACACACACACACACAGACAGACAGAGGGAGAGAGCTGAGAAGTGATCTGTGTTGTGATCACATCTCCTCCATACTGTACCGCCGCCTCACCGCAGTAGAAGCAGCGGCTCCGTCTCAGAGCGCCTCTTTACTTTCCCCCCAGATGACGCTCCCGCGGACGGGCGTGAAGTTGACCGAGGACCGTATCCCCACCGCCGGTTGTTTGACGTTGTTGTTGTTGTTGCTGTTGTTGTTTTAATTAAACCGGGGAACCGTGAACCGGGGCAGGAGGACCAAGCGGACTGTGTTTCCCCCCTCCGTCATGTTATTCCCATGTACGGGATAACTTCCTCCTCTTACCTGGGTCTCTAACGCCGTTCTGCTTCGCCGCCACAAGACATTTTGGTAAGTGGACCTAATTCATTTAATTAACCATTAGGCGAAACGGGTTGTTTTTTTTAATGATGACGATTATGATTATGATTATTATTATTATAGGGGCTGAAACATATCCCCCCTGGAAAAAAAGAGGTCACGATGCAATAGTCTATTGTGAGAGTAGAGGATATTATTATTATTATAGAGAATAGGGCTATATGGGCCCCCAAAGGTGGAAAAACTATAAAAAGTTTCCTTTTTCTCCTAATGCTGTCTGGACGGCTGTCATCCGCCCACCCTCTCGTTTCAATCCTGTACCAATACGACAGACACTTGCAAATAAGCATCATCACATTTGTTGGCAGTGACGCCATAACCTAAACATCAAACAAATAAAAATGTCAGCCTAGATTGATCGCCAATATGGCTTAAATGACTCCTAACAGGTTATAACCTCAACGTGTGTAGGTGGATGTGTGTGTATTGACCTACCTAAGACTGTGTGTGTGTGTCTCGGGGACTGGAGTCGGTGCGTCCTCCCTCCCTCCTTACTGCCTATTTCTCTGAGTCTCACACCATAATATTCCTACTTCAAAGGAAACAAAAAAACCCGGATCTCCCAACTCTCAAAAGCCGCCTCCTCCTTGGCGGTGTGTTGGTCCAGGCCGACGCACGACGTCTAGTAATGGTCGTCTCCATTAGCGTCGGCTTTGTAAACACGTGGGACTATTTTATGGTTTTGGGATCATCAGTGGAGATGAGGCTCCGCCGGGAGGGACGCGTGGGGGATTTAATATGTTTTCTGTTGCCACTAATAATAGTCTCTTAAAGGTGACCTTCTTGGTAGGCCTATGGCTTTTGCTGAAACTCATATTACATATGATGATGAGATGATAAAAACGGCCAAACGGTCCCAGGGTATCATTCATCGGATAATATTTTTTTTGTTTCAAAACCATAAAATGAAAAACACTTTTTTTGCTGTCAAAAAAAGAAAACCCCCAAAAAAACAATCATAAACTTTTTTTAATTTTTTTTTTATTTGGGCAATTCCCATTTATCATTGTTGCTTTCTAGATGTGAGCATAAAGGTCCAGGATGTTCAGCCGGTTTTCGTTTGAAACCAAATCAAAGCGAAATCACGTGGTTATTTGTTTATTTATTTTTTTATTTCAAACGAAAAACACATCCAGGCAGCCCTAGGTCGCTTCACCTCACAGGGAAAGGCTCAGCATCCGCCGTTTGTCCCCCCCTTGTTGGACGGAAACGCACCCCTGGGTGTGGATGCTGTGGCCCACCCATGGTTGAACGCATCCTCCTCCATTGGGGGTAGACGCGATGGCGCACACTCCTTGTATGCGTTCCCACCGCTTCAGCTGACATCCCCTTCTCAAGAGGATCTGACAGGCCGGTGCCAGTGAGACCAGACACACTGTTGCAGGCTCACAGGTCTATTCACCGCTCGCCCAATCTGTCAGGGCAGTTGCTGGTTTGGTTTCTGAGGTTGATTTTGCAGGGCGAGGGCAGCGCGGCAATTATCAACACGATTCAGAGCACCCGCGCGCCTCCCACCGGGGCATTTTTGCGAAGTGGTGCGTCCCATCCTGTTGCGAGGTGGGAAGTGTGCTGGGGTTTTTACAGTCCCTGCTGAAGAAAGCCTTGACCTTCTCCACGGTGAAGGTCTACCTGATGGAGAACCAGTTTTCAGCCACCCCCTGGTCAAGAGATTATTGCGAGGGGCAAGACGTGTGAAACCTGTTGTCCCAGCGGGTTGGCACCACACTGGGACCTCCCCATCATTTTCCGTGGCTTATCGGGGGCCCCTTTCGAGTCTCAAACCCCTTAGATGCCTGGTCCTTCAAGACAGTGTTTTTACTGGCATTGGTTTCAGCTAAACTTCCCCGGCCTCTTGTGTCGTAGATAAGCTTTTGCTGAGAGCTATTACTACTCCTAATGTTGCTTTTGCTTAAGCTTGTCTTCCCCCCCCCCCCCCCCCCCCCCCTCATTCAGTGGTATCCCTATCTTGGGATTAGGAGTTACCGGATATTCTTTACTATGTTTACGGGTCGTAACTGGCGTTGTGAATATCCGGTCATCTGGTTACTGATGTTGGTGGTGGGGTGTCATCCCTATGTCATATTGGTCGTATGTTCAATAGGACAGGTTGCGGATGGTGCAAGGTGCTTGGCAGGGCTGGACTGGGATGAAAAATCGGCCCTGGCATTTTGGCCCAGACCAGCCCACCACAATCGATCACACACTGGGGTTTAAATAAGTGATTGGGCCAGCCCAATGTCAATTAAGAAAAATAAACAATTAGCCGATTTATCTGTTTAATGGGTCGGTCAGACAAAACCCCCCAAAAAACACACAGTTGTGTCGGCCCGAAAGGCATGTCGGCCCACCGGGAAAGTACCCGGTCTGCCAGATGGCCAGTCCAGCCCTGGTGTTTGGGCAGACTTGGGTGTACCTCGCTTGCCGTCACTTATGTGATTTTGTTCACCGGCAGTCTGGGCTCCTCTCGCCGCTGTTTGGTGAACAGCAGACGTAGGATGCTCTCTCTCATGTTAAGTCGGCAAGTGGGTTGATTCCTTCAGAGCCTGAAGCTCCCCGCCGCTTGCTCTTGGTTTAGCCGCCCCAGTGTGGGGGCGTTGCAGAACCCTGATCCATCCTGTAATGCCATGTTTGAAAAAGTAGGTTTGAGTCAGAAGTACGGACTCACTGTGTTCTTCTGTCTTGTTCGCCACTTTTGCGGGTCACACGAGAATTGGGGTTTTTATTTTGGTTATTGTGCTTTGCACATGTATGGCTTCTAATAATAATAATAATAATAATAATAATTCATTGCATTTATATAGCACTTTTCAAGAACCCAAAGCGCTTTACATAGTGTGTGTGTGTGGGGGGGAGATATGACACCTCATCCGCTACCAGAGTGTAGCACCCACTTGGGTGATGCATGGCAGCCAGTATGCGCCAGAACGCTCACCACACACTGGCACAGCGGAGAGGTGAGGAATGAAACTGACCAATTAGAGACCAGGGGCCTCATGTACGAAGACTTGCGTGGATTTTTGCGTGGATTTTGGCATACGCCAAAACCCCGAAAATGTCGTACGCACAAATAAATTGAGATGTATCAAAGTGTGCGTACGCATGGATCCGAGCACGTTTCTTTTGTACATCCCGATCAACGTGGAACTGAGCGCACGTGCAGATGTGGCAAACTCCTCCCTGTCCACGCCCTCATTTAAATATGCAAATCTATGTAAATAGGCCCTGGACCTGAGATTCACCTCTATCCGATCACATAAAACAAGCAAGTGTGGCACAGAGGATATTTATATATTATTGCCACTTACTTAAATGTGTTATTTTATATGTATGGACTTTATTTGGCATTTTTACAGACACCCCCCATTCAATTTTAAGCATTATTATTATTATTATTATTATTATTATTATTAAGTATTAAAGGCGCGAGACCACCCGCGGCTATATAAATTGTGGGCTGCGCTGCGTTCTTCAGTCGGCAGTTAACCGGGACCAGTAAAGCCGCTGAAGACCAGCCGACTCACTTGTCTTTTTGTTTAATTTATTCTTTCAGAATAACATCTTTTCTAAAATATGCCAACCGTTGAGTCAGCTTGCACTCTATGGCTGTAACACAAGCATGAACAAAGGAAAGAAAAGAAATTTCACAGAGTCCGAGTTGGAGATTGTGGTGAATGACGTGGAGCCGCGGAGGGAGATTCTCTCCGGTCCCCTGTCAGCAGGGATCAATATGAAGAGGAAGGAAATGAGTGGGAGTGTGTGTGTGAGGCGGTACATGCCGTGGGGTCCGAGCAGCCCGCACACACACAGGTGAAAAATAAGTGGTCGGATCTGAAGGTGGAGGTGAAGCAGAGGAATATATTCTATGCGTCACTTTCATGCCGCACACTTGGAAGACCACTAGGTGGCGCTGTTTTTGAGCAAATTCCGTAACGCTAATAACTCCCGCATACTTTGTCGCACATTCGAAATCGGCTGATGAGCCAATTGTCATCGTTTGCAAGTAAATCCTCGCGTTCCCTAAATACTCGCTCACGTCGGATTGCACCATTTGCAAGGTCCTCTAACAACGGTAACGCTGCCATCGGTAATACCATTTTCTTCATCACATTGCGCATGCGTTTATATCCACCCGTATAGTTGCAAACACGGTGGGTGTGTTAATTGTTCATAAGTGTGTCTCTGACGTGCACATCACTCTGATGACTAATTGTTTTTGACATTATTAACAGTTTCCCAGCGTCACCTCTAAGTGTCGCCAAAGGAACAATAGCTGTAGAAACGTGCGTACGCCAGCCATGAAGTTGACGTGAGGCACCGCACATTTCCACGGTCATTTCACGTTTCATACATCTGAACGTGAGCGTGGAACGCCATTTTTTTTTGCGTACACCACGTTTTTGTGCGTACGCAACCTTCGTACATGAGGCCCCAGGGGATGATCAGGTGGCCATGTTGGTACAAGAGCCGGGTTGGGAATTTGGCCGGGACACCGGGGTTAGCACCCCTACTCTTGCGATGAGTGCCACGGGATCTTTAGTGACCACAGGGAGTCAGGACCTCGGTTTAACGTCTCATCCGAAAGACGGTGCTCTAGACAGGACGGAGTCCCCGTCTCCATCCCGGGGCATTGGGGATCTAACAGAGGCCAGAGGGATGAGCACCCCCTACTGGCCCTCCAACACCACTGCCAGCACCACCTCGTCCCCCATCCAGAGATGGACCAGACCAGCCCCCGCTTAGCTTCCAAAGAAACCAGCAGTGCAAGGCAGGTAGCCATGGTGCTGGCTTCTGAGTCCGGTGTGCCCCGGGACTTGGTTCCATCAGGGGTACATTTATCGGGCTCCGCTCGCAGCTTCACCTCAGCCCATAAGGCAAAGCCTAGAGCAACTAGAATGATAGTTATGTTTTTAAAACTCTAATTATATGATTGTAGGCATAGATGTCTAGTTACCAACCTGCTGTATCCTCCATTGCTGAAAGAATAGCATGGCCTTATGAACACAGTGCCACGGGAAATGTGGGCAGGGCCCACTTTGATTGGTGCATTGTTGACATTTACTCTAAATGCCAAATTATAAATGAAAATCGTTTTGTAGTCACTTTTCTACGAAAGCGTATTGCATTCACTTGAGAAAAAATAATTCTGCTCTGGTTTTCTGAGTGAACGAGATATCTCAAAATCCCAAGAGAAGCTCTTATTCCTACTTGAGAGCTTGATTTCAACTGGGAATTCCTCATTCACAGTTGCAATCCCCAATCCCCATCACAAGCGGGATTCAGCTGGTTACCCTCATCTGTCAGCGAAGGGCAGGCACGCGCTGATCCACTCAGTGTAGCGCCTGTGCATTCCCTGTTACCCGTGGTCACCATGGTAGGCACATAGACTACCATCACCATGGTAGGCACATAGAATACCATCATCATGGTAGGTACATAGTGTACCATCACCATGGTAGGCACATAGACTACCATCACCATGGTAGGCACATAGAGTACCATCACCATGGTAGGCACATAGAGTACCATCACCATGGTAGGCACATAGAGTACCATCACCATGGTAGGCACATAGAGTACCATCACCATGGTAGGTACATAGAGTACCATCAAAAGTTGATAGGGCAGACATTCGAATGAGTCGTCACCCCCGCAAGGGTGAGTGATCAAAGGAACATAACTGATTTAATGAGCCATTCGCAGTTTCACTTTTCCAGCCGTGTGGACTTATACATGCATGGCTTAAACTTTGAGACATGCTACTGGCAGGATCAACCAGGATGGCCATAGACTCCTCTGTAGAAGAATCGGGCCATGAGCTTGATTTGACCCTGGTCTTGAAATCATATAGCGCTGTTGGAGGGTCAGGATGATTAGCAGCAGCAACCGTTACTCCAGGCAGGTGATCTTCTCGCAGGATTTTGACGTATCTCGTTAATTCAGAAAAACAAGGCAATTTTTTTTTCACAAGTGAATGCATTACACTTCCGTACTTTTCCGCCATCTTACAAATACATTATATATTATGTTGATATGTATTTTGGCAAAGTTTTGGAGCAGGATATATCATATCCCGTATATCGAGGCTGTATAAAATAGGTTCCCCATGATGAACTAAAGACGCGACACCAGTATGAGTCCTGTGTGTCTAGCGGCATCTACCTGCCCAGGAGACGGGGCTTCCTAGTGTAACCGTCGGGCAGCAGCACTCCTCTCCATAGAGCTTTTGTTTGGTTAATATTTCGACACAATTGGTGAATTACAAATTACCTGGCCCTGCCCGAACAATAGCCTGACTAAAAGGCAATTAAACTGGATACGTCATGTTTCAACATTTCCTCAATGGATATAACATTCAAATAGCTATTTAGAAGTGTATCCTGCTAGCTCTACAATAGGAAAAAGCAGGTCAAAAACTGTGACCAGCCGAGCTCTGGTGTAGATGTAATGCACATGGACTGTAATTAAGATTAAAACTGACTTTTGATGTGTAAATTAGTGGAAACTATTGTGGACATTAAAAAAGAAAAGATAAGCAGTGCTAAGAGTACTCAGTGAGATTTGGACCGAGTACTCGATTATAATCTTTTGGTATTTCTTGCATCCCCACTCCTAGCAGTGTTATTAGACTTGTGCAGCCGTACATGTTTGAGCCACCAGAGCCAGAATCCGATTCGTTGGAGGACACTGACCTCCCCGAGAATCAACCTCGTTCCTCTCAGTCTGAGTAATAACTCGTGACAACAAAAGGGTTTTTCGTTTTTGGTTTTGAAACAAACAACAGATTTACGTTTTTTTTGTTTTTGACAAATGAATTATGATGATACCTGGACCCCAAATGAGTAGCCTACATTACACCAGCCAATGCAAGACCAATTCACTTTTAATTCAGTAAATCTCAAATTTTCCGATTACTTTTTTGCACTAGGAATAACCATTTCCTCACATTTCACAAATATGCTTGATTCTTAAAATTCACTTAGATGGGCAAGTATGCAGGTGACCTGAAAGCATAAATATAAAGTGCCTATAATTACTGTAAATCAAGAATATGCTCAACTATATATGCTAACTTCTATTTGTGCTGAATGCACGCATGCACACACACACACACACACACACACACGCACATGAATGCCTTTTCTTGTTAAAGATAGGCCTACTCTACAAATGCACATTTCAAACACATTCTGAATGTTTTAATTGTACAGTGTGTTGACAGCCGATTAGTCACTATGTTAAATATTATGTGTTTTCGAAGAACAACATGGTTTTATAGATACACGACTGGGGAAAGGAACACACTTTTCTCAGATCAGCAGTCATGTGAGGAATTGGGTACGGTTTGCATAAAAGCTCTGGCAGACAAGTTGTGTTATAGTGTTAATTGCATTTCACCAAAGACCCAGTTGTCAGCACAGAATCACCAACTTCGCCAACAAAACTGTATCTGCCTTTGCAGGATGTTGAAGTTTGGATGTTTTTTGGAAACACTTTTGGCATGAAATGAGATCTGGTGTATTACTTATGTGAGTTAGCTATGACCCTTGACCCAATTCCTGTATATGTTCCTTGTCAACAACAAGGGTGAACTTAATCTTTTTCCCTAATTGGGGGTGTGAACACTGAGACCACCCTCAGAGGCTTTGCCAAGCCCACATTCATGTGAGATTTGATACCATTTCTACCTTTGAATCTTATGCCTCAGATACAGCATTAGAAATTCTCCTCAAGCCTCATTTGTCCAACCAGGCAGGGGTAACTGGGAAACGGCAGAGCATTTGAGTTGAGTCTGAATGTGATTTTCTGGTTTAAGGTTAACAAGGACAGCCCTTAAAGGGAAACAGCGGAAAGAGCTGGTGATAAGGTGGGGGTTGTGTGGATGGGAGGCCTCTTCAACTTTGTTTGTTTGTTGCCTTGTATGTCTGGATAGAGAAAATATGACAAATCCAGCTAATAGTCCAGATACCAACCTGTGAGTTTAGAACTCCTTGATGTGGTTGATCCAAGTTACTATCTAGACCCCACTAAATGTCAGACATTCCTTGTTTAATTATCGATTAGCTCTGGCTCAAGCTAAAGAGACACATGAGTCATTCTTTGCATTCTTGGCCTCTTAACAATACAGCACCCAGAAATTAGGGAGCACAAAATGTTCAGGGAGAGACAACCCATCAGATTTGTTTGGGACTTTGGTCTGTGACTGCCGCCACTAGGTTAGCCCATACACATTAGCAACTGTGTTAAAGGGCCGTTCCACCGGCACAGTCAGGCTTTTATTAACTCATACAACCTAGTGTCCCAAGCTGTCCCAAGTCTTGTGTTGTAAAATATTCTCAATTTACTCCATAACTGCAATAACATCCTTGGTGCATTGCGTGGCAATGAGAGCGTTCAGAATATCGGGCAGATATAAGCTTGGCTACCTTTGTACTTTTGAGTTTCGTATTTTATTTCTTGACCTGTGGACTATGTGGATAACATCAAGCCGTCTCATTTTCCATGCTTGGTTTAACAGGATATAGAGTTGCTAAGCGGCTGCCATCACAGTTAGGTAACAATGTAACTATTGAGCGTTGTAAAACAGTGGTTGTAATGGAGCCCAACATGACATAAAAGTTTATGCATGTCCTTATTTGCATTTCAAAATTAATAAAGTAATGAATAAAAAACTACAAGCTTTGTATCAATACACAATTTTATTTGCCATAGTTAGTTGCACATATCATTAAGAAAGCCTCCAGAGAAAAGAAAGTCCAACATTAGGTTGAAACTCTTGTGCTTTAAAAAACATTTGCTGAACTTCTTCAATCCTGTCCGCGTTATTATAATATATCCTGTCCACGTTATTATAATATATCCATGGTCTGTAACAGTTGATAACGGAGATTGTGCCAGGTTCTGCTTTCACATCAGAAAGTGGGTTTGTATTGTATCATCATTGCAGACATTGTAATCCTCGTCTTCACGGTATAAATGCCAGACTGTAATCTTTGTGAGCCTGCTGTGGTTTGGTTTCTCTAATACTACATGAGTAAACTCTGAACATGGTAGTTACTGCAATACTCCATAAATAAACATCACCATAAACCTATTGGCAAACTTCCGTGCTGCATGTATACAAGCATTGCTACTTTATGCATTGAATGAGCTGAAAGTGCACAAGTAAACTCTAAAAATAAGTGTTTTAATATTGTCAATATTGCATTTATAAACATAGCTGTAAAACTATATGCCTGCTGCCATCTCCGCACTAAGATTTCCTCTTCGGTGTATTCTGGCTCAAATAAATATCCATCATTCCCTCCACTCAGTAAGACTTGGCTGAATAGCTGTTATAGTCCTTATTTGATCTGTAGATCGGTATTCATTGCTAACAGCTATTGTAAAATCTCACGTAGCTCTCCAGGCTAACAACAACAACAACAACAACAACAACAAGCCAACTGAATATCACAGAGCCAAACTCCAAGCTGATTGGCCAGGGTGATTTTGCCAGGAGAGGAGGGCTCAGGGTGCTGAGAAAGCGTTTGTAGTTTTTTGAAAACCTGGAGGTCCTGGGAAAAATCCATTTGCCGGGAAATTTTCGGGGAATGAAAATAGCTGTATTGTGATCTACAGAATGCATTTATAAGACGTTTTTTCATTTATAGGCTTTTGTTAGGCAACTCGGAGACCATTCAAATGTCAAAAGTGGTGTAAGGTCCTTTTAAAGGAAAACCAAGCCCTTCCCAAAAACAACTTGAAAAGTAGTGGGTTACATAGTAGTGGTATGGATTGATCCTGGTCAAAATCTTGACTTAAAGAAAAGCATCAGCTGATGGGTCCCACAATATGACATGCATTTAATACCTGTCAGAGAGTGAGAGCCCCGAACAGAGTTTGCATAGGGATAATATAGTATAGAAAACTACCCAAAGAAAGGAGGCAGCCTCCTTTCCCTCAGTGTCAGTGTCAGCCTACGGCATAAACAACTGATAGCTGGAACTTATGGTTCCTTTGTTATGCACAGATATAGAATCAACAATTGAAGGCCGAATCCCCTGCAGACCCCTGCTACTTTTTTTGTTTTACTTTTTTTAATGTCCAGCAGGGAAGGAATTCACAATATCAATCATGTAGATGATAATAATAAGTAATACTAATAATACTACTACTACTACTACTACTACTACTAATAATAATAATAATATTAATAATAATAATAATAATAATAATAATAATAATAAATAGCCCTTTAAGCCCAAAAGAGCTTGAGTAGGTGGCAGCTAGTAGTAGAAGCTAGTAGTAGAAGACTCTTCTACTACTCCCCCCCACTTATCTCCTTTGTATTCTAGCAATCGGTGAACTTAGCAATTGTGTGTGCTTGAAACTCGTTCTTGTGAAATCCTTACTCTACTGATAGCGGTTTACTGTTGCACTTTCTCCTAACAAATACTTATTGTAAGTTGCTTTGGACAAAAGCGTATGCTAAATGCCCTAAATGTAAATGTAAGACTTAATATCTATAATTATTAGGAACTAGTCTAACCATTTTCTAAATAATGTATGATGCACATTGTTTCATATAAAAAGTAATTGAAAAAAATGTTTGTTAACAAAAAATGCAAATGAAAACCTACCAAACCATAACACACTACTATAGCCTCTTCACTACTCATTGTGATTTGCATTGTCATTGTCATCTTTGAGGAAAGGATGTTTTCGCTTAGTTTATATAACACTAGTTGTTCCTACTGTGGGGACCCACTCTCAAGGTCAGGTAATGGTTTCAGGCCACAGTTGACTGAGAACATGACTACTGCTGGATAGGAGTAGGGGTGTGTGTGTGCATTTTTCATCTCCTGTCTGCCATAAACACACTTCAGTTTCTGTGCTAAGGATGAGAAGTGGATCACATGCTTCAATTATCCATTCGCAGGATTGCATGCATCAAGACCCATAAATTGCATTACTTGTGAAACTTGGGCCAAGAGGACTGATCGCTATTTGTGGAGAATGGAGGTAGGAGCTGAACAGGGCCGTGCAGCAGAGAATGGACGATCCAACGCTCCCAGTAGAGAAGCAGGCTCGTCCCCTTGCTCCAGCCTTAAGGTAGGACATGAAATGTTACAAATGATGGTGTCCCAATCTGTGTGTGTGCGTGTGTGTGTGTGTGTGTGTGTGTGTCTGTGTGTGTGTCTTCTCGAGTTTTTGAGAGGAAAATCACTGCATATATTTTTAAATGTAGCCTATACTCATGCAAGTTAAAGTTTATGTAACATTATTTTGATACGGATGTGGGCTGATAATCAAAGACGTTTCAATGACTAAGATAATGTAGACATGTTTGTGTCTTGTTTGGCACATGTTTGTTTGTGAGCAAGTTACACCCAGGGCAATGTACATGTGATGTGCAGCTTGCAGCGAAGTCCCATTCGCTTTACCAACAGGAAACAAGCAGCGTTAAGATGGCTGTGCTTTTGTTACTGTTTCCAGCTCCACCATTCAAAATGCCCTTCTGTACAGGCAGTACGACACATTGTAATGCCACAGAGACACCAAGCAAGGTTTAAACCCTTGGGACCTTTTTCGTGTAGTGAGTTGCTATGTTTGCACCCTGATTGGTTCTGACACCCAGATAAACGCACGTTGGGCTTGCTCCCTAATTCTGTTGCCAACGGTCTGTTTGTTCTAGCAGTTTTAAAATGTTTTCACTGTACAACAACAGCTATCTCATTTGAACATCTCGCCAGTTATCTCTAACTGTGGGAAAGAGAAGATACTGTGTAACAGACAGGGTCAACTAATCAGCATTCGTGGAAAACCTTAAGTTGCAGACATATGTCCTCTCAAGTTTAGTGGACAAGGTTATAGCCCAATGTTTTCTAATGGCTCTTAATCAAATGTGAGTTGAACCCTATCTGATTATTTGAAGGTCCTGTAGACAACTTTTTTGCTTTAACGTATCAATATGAAGTAAATGTTGATTGCACAGTGTAATGGCTACAGAAGAATGACATCATCTGCGTTTAGATGGGTCCCCTTAGCTTCCCTATAAGCCTCGCTTTCACTATGCAGCTCTGTCTGCCACCGGGTTCGATCTCCCGGGAAAAAAATATTGATAGTGAAATACTTGTTAGTGCGAAGCAATACTCAAACTATGGTATTACTATGCAATGCACATCACTGCAATAGCTTTTGCCTGTTCCCAAATAAAATGACACCAATTTCACGTTACCTCCTCAGTGAACATGCTTATTTTTTTCTTATTTCCAAAGTGTTGAACGTTTCTTTCGCAGAGATTTCCAACCAAATGCGCGTTTTGTGTTGTTTGTGGTCGCTAGGCTCTGAGGAAACGGAAAGCGATCCGGTTTGTCTTTGCGACAGCGGCGCAAACATAATAAATAATACCACTTTGAAACGCTAGGGTGGGAAAAGTTGAAAAGTTGTCTACAGCCCCTCTAAGCACTATAGTCTCAATCATCACAAATCCACCCATTCAACTCAAAGTCAAATCATAAAAAAAACATTTCCTCTGCATTATACATACACATCAGAACACATGGTTGTGATATCACCACCATGTGGCGGGCAGCAGCTTGGCATGAGATGTGCTCTCAAGGCCAATTCACTGTTGATCTGTTGGAATATCAGCTCTTTCTGCTCTGAATATGTAATGTTTACATAATTACTAATGGCTGTGAGTGAGATAAGCTTTTTTGGCCAATGAAGAGATGTAATATTTTCACAAAGTTTAAAAGTAAGCAACATATATTGTTTACATACAAGTATGTAAACCCAATACAACTATCATATGTACAATTCAATGCAAACATCAACGCTGTTATCTGTCAGTCGTAGTGCACAGTTCAGGATTATACACCAAGAAGAAATAACTCAGTTTGGATTTCTTTGCAATTTTATATATATCTAATACGTATACGAGTATATCGTAGAGAGCATGATTATTAACTTTCCACTCAATGAATTAAGTTTTATGGATTTACTTTCTTTCTTTCTTTTGTTCATTCTTGCTTTCTCTCTCTCCTCATTTATTTTTTTCATTATTCATTCATTCATTCTTTCTGTCATTCTTCCTTCCTATTTTTGTCTCTCTCTCTCTCTCTCTCTGGTACCTGCAGATGTTTCTGGGGGCCTTGTCATTCGCCTATTTCTCCAAGTCTCTGTCGGGGAGCTACATGAAGAGCACAATAACGCAGCTGGAGCGACGCTTTGACATACCCAGTTACCTGATAGGCGTCATCGACGGGAGCTTTGAGATCGGTGAGTAAGCCTATTGCCCGCCACTCGCCGCTGTTCTCCCTCGCTCTGTTTGTGGCATCATGTCATGGACTCTCCTCCCCGGTGGCTTCCTGTCTTGTGTAACACATGCGAATGGGTCACTGAGGTATTTAAGGTACTTATTATCGAGGCTTCCAAGAACACATGCGAGGCGGAAGTGTGTGTAGGTGTGCGTGTGTGTGTGTGTGTGTGTGTGTGTGTGTGTGTGTGTGTGTGTGTGTGTGTGTGTGTGTGCGTGTGCAGGCGCGCATATGTGAGAGAGAGAGAGAGAGAGAGAGAGAGAGAGAGAGAGAAAGAAAGAGATGCAACATTTTTGTGTACGATGTGTTAATGTGGTTGTTTTCATAACATATTTTCCGCTTTGTAATGCTGGCTGAGAATACTCAATTCCCCTGTTCTGGGAAATAAGCTGCTAGCGTGCAAGAACCTGAAGGCTGTGATAAATTGATTTGTTGTACCAGAGTTTCTCTTCTGGAGCTGTTGGATCTTGTATGTGCATGTTGAACTGAAATGGTCACAATTTGTGGAGAGTTTGTGATATACCATCGCTGCCATTCCCTATTAACACACTTTAACATCTGCTTGATATGAGCAGAGCATCATTAACACGTTTTACACATGAGTTATGCGTCCCTGTGTGAATACCTATTGCAGTCAGTAGTGTTGAAATCACTCGTCTTTTAGACCTGGGGGGAATTATTTCACAATAATTGCCAAAGTGTATAAATATAAAAATAAATTAAATATACCCGTAAGAAATCTGGTACGCTAAACGCATAAGCAAATAAGATTTTATTTTTTTTCTTCACAACAATTATAAATAATAGTTGTAAGCTGAGGTCACCCGTTGTTTCATCATGACTTGTCACAGAGACTTTAGGAACGTTTTTTTTGTCATGCTATGAATATATTACAATCCGTATGTTTTAGTTTTCCGTTATCAAAAAATTAAATACAGTTTGGCTAGTTTTGGATGGGAGTTGACACCCCCAAGCGAATGAATACACGACGACATACACAGTCCATTATCAACACCATGGATACACCATGTTTGCTGTGGATGTTCGTCACTAAGCCTGCCATTTTGGGGGAGCTGAATTAACCATGAAGAATGAGCACTGTGTTACTGACTCTATTATGCCACAGGAAGCAATAGCTACCCTCCAGTCAGGTTAGAGGCGCTGCGTATATCTTTCATTATGTAGGCAGTAAACCGACATAATCACTAAAAGGAAATCCATACCAATTTGCCAAGTGTTTTGCTTGACTTGTATTACAGAACTACAGTTTGTAACTGTCTTCACCTCTGTGCTTATAATGGGTTTTGCTGCTTGTTTGGTTTATCCTATATGCTGAACAACAAGCCTAGTTGTGCAACCTATTCTGTAACCTTCTGTATCAGAAAGGCAGCTGATCCATTTGTGATTATCTGACAAGATAATCAGTAAAGAACACATTTAAACAAAGTTAAGTTTATCTATGTCATCTCCTGAAACCATGCATTCACATTTCCCAGCGGTTTTGACAACGTGTTGCGCGCCCGCGGGGGGGGGGGGGGGGGGGGGGGGTGTGATCGCTGTGTGCCATTTGCTTTTTGCTTGGTTGAGGCATCGTTGTGTCTTCTTGAGCAAAAGGTGACTTGGAGAGCTGGAAAACCAGCAGAGGTGAACACCCCCTGCGGTCTCGCTCTCGCGCTCCCTCTCCCTGTCTCCCTTCTCCCTGTCTCTCTGTGTCTCTCTCTCTCTCTCTCTCACTCTCTCTCTCTCTCTCTCTCTCTCTCTCTCTCTCTCTCTCTCTCTGTATCTCTCCACTTTTCACTCCATTTCATTCTCTCCTCTTCCATGGAAGCTGCGGCTCTTGTGTGGTCTAGGCAACAGGCTGTTTCCATAGGACTGTTTCCACGGTAACAAGATAGTGGAGAGAAGCATAAAGAAAGGAGAATGAGGGGGGGATAGGAGATGAAAGAGGAGAGAGGAAAAGAGCATATTGCTGTTGCAGGTTGCTAATCTCTAAAGTCACGCATCAACGAGAATAGCAGTGGCAATAAATAATGATACATCATCTCTGTGTACACACGTGCTCTCTTTTCTTTAATATTGTTCACTTGCTTTCTTGCTTTCTTTCTTGCTTTTTCGCTTTCCTTCTTTTTTTCTTTCTTTCATGTCATCACCGCTTCATCACCGCTTCAGGGTTCTTCGGTTAAATCTCCATGAGGCAAATTGATGTGTTTTGACATAGTCGTCTCAAAGTGTCACAAAGTCTACTGCAGGAAACAAACATGTTTTTGTCGATGCTAATTTGTTGCACTAATTGATGTTTCCATAACCACTTTCAAGTTCAATTTCGAAGTTAGTAAGCCATGTACCACTTGGTTCCACTGCCATATATGGGCAGCATTACACTGTCTTTTTTGGTCTGTAGCTTGCTGTCTCCCCTAGTCTTCCTTTTTGTTCACATCTTTTTGTGTTGTTCCCTTTTGCAATACTACCTACTCAATCAAGTGACTGTAATCAACAAGGGATGTCCATTAACAAGTGATAATCCTGCAACTGCACAAACACAGGCAACCTAAATAAACACTAAGATGAATTACGGACATTATTATAGGCGCTACATAGTGCCAATCATTTGCACGGACACACACAGATATCAACTTGTATTTTCTGCCAGCTTTTAAAGGGTTTCATACATCTGATATTTCCTCACTTTAATGGGCCACTTTCCCACCTGGTTCATGAAGGGCAGTATATTGTCAGGATGAGGCTATATATAAAACCTTTCGAAATATAACATATATGTTTTGCTGTTCCACTTCCAATTCCATGATGTATACTTATGTATACATACACAATGGAAATGTGGAATGTAAACAATATCCAGGAAGATTTTCTTTTGTACTTGTGATGACTATTGTATGTTATAGCATGCCAACAATACATTGCCTTTCCTCTCTCATGCTGTACCTTCACAGGGAACCTGTTGGTGATTGCGTTTGTCAGCTACTTTGGTGCAAAGCTCCACCGGCCAAAGATCATCGCCATGGGCTGTGTGCTGATGTCTATTGGCACCTTCATTATTGCCCTGCCTCATTTCATCATCGGCCGGTGAGTAAATAAGATAGCAGACCCCCTCTTCCTCCTCTTCCCCTACAACACTTCCAAGACTAAGGATGCAACACCCGATTCTGTTTAAACTGGTTTCTCTGGTAATGTTTTCAGTTCATAGTGTGTTTTCATGTGGTATTAGGTATGTGTTTGCATTAATCGTATGAATGTGTCCATAAAGGCTAAATATATTGAGGATAATTTGCTGCACCACCACAACAGACCGTGCTAACGTTGTGTGTGTGCAGCTATGAGTTTGAGACGTCGGTACGCTGGGAGATCAACTCCACCAACAGCCTGTCTCCCTGCCCAAAGAGTTCCCCGGCCCTCCTGGCCCAAGGCAGCGACCTGCCGGGCGTGCCAAACACAAGTATGTACATGTACACACACCAGAGTTATTATAGATTTGAAATTTTCATTAGTTTTTATTTTTAGTAAGTCTTTCATTTTGGTTTTTGATTTCAGTTTAGTTAGTTTTAGGAGTGCATAAGTATTTATTTATTATTATTATTCTTTTTTTTTTTTTTTTTTTGAGGAATTGACTAGTTTTAGTTTAGTTTGTATTTAGTTTTAGTCTTAATTTTAGTTTTTCAAGTATTATGAGGAAAGCCTTGATTTATAGCTGAAAAAAGTAGGGACGAAAGAATGCATGACATCAAATATGATTTACAAAACCATTGTTTATTAAAGGTTCCATATTGTGCAAAACCATTATATGCTTGTACATCATGAACCATTAAAGAGATAGTTCTGATTGATTTGAAGTGAGGTTGTATGAGGTACTTATCTAGAGTCAGTGTATTACCTACAGTAGAAGGTACTTATCTAGAGTCAGTGTATTACCAGTAGAAGGTACTTATCTAGATTCAGTGTATTACCTACAATAGAAGGTACTCTGTCCCAGTTTGGAGAAGCAGACAGCTGTACCAGCACAGACGCTAAGCAATGTACTGCTGCATACGGGGTCAGCAGCAAAACATATTTTAGGCTTATTTTAGTGTACGCTATAAGGGATAATCCCTGATGAAGTGTACATGTATCGAAAAATAATGCACGGCACGGTGCCTACTTTGCCTTCGCAAAGTGCATTATTTTTCGATACATGCACACCTCGGAGTGGATTATGCCGCTTATACCATGGCCACTTGCGAATCATTAAAAACATAAGGGTGTTGATTCATATTTTGGGGTAATTCTGTCTCAAAATTACAACTTTTAGCTCGCACTGCTTTTTGTGTTCCTGGAAATAAATGGCAAATTAAATGAAATATATGGGTCTGACTAATGCCTGGAACGCAAACAGTTAACATGAGATTCATATGGAATGCAGACATTACCTTATTACTCCGGTAAATAGAGATGATCTTAGTAACGACATGGCAACGTTACCTTATTACTCCAGTAAATAGAGACGATCTTAGTAACGACATGGCAACGTTACCTTATTACTTCAGTAAATAGAGATGATCTTAGTAACAACATGGCAACGTTACCTTATTACTCCAGTAAATAGAGATGATCTTAGTAACAACATGGCAACGTTACCTTATTACTCCAGTAAATGGAGACGATCTTAGTAACGACGTGACAATGGGGAAGCTTTCTAAACATAGTCCCATCTGAGTCCGGTCCAAGTTGACAATTATTAACGCTTCGTTTTTACGCATTAATTTAGACCCGGTGATAAGGCTGCTTATATTACGATCACGTCATAGCCGTGCATGTTATCGAAAAATAATGCACACCTCTCCAGCCAATCAGAATCGAGTATTCTCCCGGGCCATGGTATAAATAAGTAATATTATCATTGCCGTCAGACAGCCCTTTCCTTTGGTGCTACATGTTCTCAACCGTATAATTCCTGTATTCCTATTCATTCCTATTCCTGTATTCCTATCCTATTCAAGTTTGATTTCAGTCTCATGTCCCTACGGCACTTTCTTACCCAAACAGCTGATCTGCGGGCAGCGTGGTACAGTGGTGGCGCAGTACTCCTTGGCACAGTTGCATTTATGCGTAGGAATATGGAAGTTTTACGGAGCCATCCCCACATTACATGACCCACAGCAGAGCTTGTTAGGAAGGTGAAAACTGAAAGGAAGCTGATTTTACTCGTTAAGTTAAGAAAATTATTTTTTCACTCTTAGTTTTAGTTTAAGTCTTTCGTTAAATGGAGCGAAGCCTGCGAGCTAGTTCAGGCAGGTCAACTCGAGCGGCGCTGCTATACACACATGACATGCTTATTCCATAATCGCTAACCAAGCGCACCCTCTCAATCTGGCGGTCTATTTGAGCTGCAAGTTTCCCAGCTCTCCCTCCGTTTGCCAATGCTGCTGTTTGCTTCAGATCACTTCGCTGCTACTCCAAGCTATTGCTGCTTTCTGCGCTGTAAGCCCCACCACCACCCCAGCATCCTCCTGTAGGCTCCGACAGGGGGATTAAGGTATTTGCGCATCACTCCCCAAATATCTCTGTAAACGCATGTGCGGGGAGTGATGAGGTCGTATGGAGTCAGAATAGTGTCATAATTCAAACCTGAAAAAAAAGGTTTCAAAGGCTTGTAAGTCTGTGTTTGAAAACTCAACACCTTGTAAAAAAGGTTTTGCACCACTGAAAAAAGAGATTATAGCCTGAAAAAAAAAATTCAAACATCTGCAAACATGATTTTGTGTTCTATTTTATCTTCTTCATCATTTTCACCAACACATTTTCAAAGCTAAAATGTTTTCACAAACACATTTTCAAAGTTTAAAAATGTTCACCAGCGCATTTGCAGAGTTTCAAATCTGACACTGTTCTAACAGTGTATTACTTTGTTTCCCGGGTTCGAAACCTTGTAAATGGGATTCTGCAAACAGCTGTTCAAACATTGAGAAATACGTTTTGAAAGGTTGAATATTTATTTTTAAAAACTTGTAAAGGTGTAAATTTACACCATTGCAATGTATTTTTTCAGAACTTAATTTTCAGCACTGACTTTTCAGAGATTTGACCACACGGGCACAAGCTTGCGAGTCACGTGATTATTGACACTGTTCTGACGCCGTTCGTTTTGAAACTCCTTTAGCGTCAAAGGTCTGAAAACGTGGTTCTGAAAAAAAGGAAAAAAAAAACCTTCCTGGGGGCGGGACCATCTTGCTCTAAACCTATTGGTTGCTCTCTGCTGAGGCACAGTCCAATCACATGCGCCGTTGACCGGGCTGTGCGGGATTGACAGTGCTCTGCCGACGACAAGAATAACAAGCGACTTGCGTGGTTGATTTTGTTGTCTATTTTCTGGAACCATGGCTGGTAGACAGGCGAGCAATTTTATTCTGTATTGTTTGCGTTCTAACCACCCGCGAGCCTCCTGCGGCTCGCCAAGCTGTAATTTGCAACACGTTCTCATCCCAACTCGTAATATACCGACGGTTTGTCACGCCCCTAGACGTGATACTGACGCAAAATGTACACTCCCGCGTCTGTGTGAAACGATCTGTGTGAAACAATCTCATAAACCCGTTCGCGGTGGTAAGAGACGAGCAGAGTCTACAGCGTCCACTCGCAGAGCAGAGTCTACAGCGTCCGCAGTCTACTGTGAAACAATTCACTCCAAAAAGGATTATGGTTAGGGTTATGGTTAGCATAATCTATCACCGTGACCGGGTTATTATTGGAGTGAATGGACGCTGTAGACTAATTTGTGGCTCGCATGGCATAAATAATAGTCATACTTTGCGGTCACGTGACTACCATGGATACCTGGAGGGCAACAAACGCTGGCAAAATGGCGATGAACAACGGCCAACCAGGGGAATTGCAGCCTTGCAGATTTCCGATACTTAAATAAATCAACTATTTAGACCATTTGTCACAAAATGTTAAAATTAGATATGAAGAGAAGATAAACATACTCGGAACTTGTGATCCATACACAGCACCCGCTGATGTAGGTTATTCATTGCTTTGAAGCTGGCAAAGACTCTACCAGATCGTGAAACGATCTGGGGGTTCTCATAAACCCGTTCGCGGTGGTAAGAGACCAGCAGAGTCTACAGAGTCCATTCACTCCAATAATAACCCGGTCACGGTGATAGATTACGCTAACCCTAACCATAACCCTAACCTAACCCTAACCATAACCATAATCCTAACCCTAACCATAACCCTAACCATAACCCATAACCCTTTTTGGAGTGAATTGTTTCACAGTAGACTGCGGACGCTGTAGACTCTGCTCTGCGAGCGGACGCTGTAGACTCTGCTCGTCTCTTACCACCGCGAACGGGTTTATGAGATTGTTTCACACAGATTGTTTCACACAGATCGTTTCACACAGACGCAGGAGGGTACATTTTGCATCAGTATCACGTCTAGGGGCGTGACAAACCGTCGGTATATTACGAGTTGGGATGAGAACGTGTTGCAAATTACAGCTTGGCGAGCCGCATAAAATTGCTCGCCTGTCTACCAGCCATGGTTCCAGAAAATAGACAACAAAATCAACCACGCAAGTCGCTTGTTATTCTTGTCGTCGGCAGAGCACTGTCAATCCCGCACAGCCCGGTCAACGGCGCATGTGATTGGACTGTGCCTCAGCAGAGAGCAACCAATAGGTTTAGAGCAAGATGGTCCCGCCCCCAGGAAGGTTTTTTTTCCTTTTTTTCAGAACCACGTTTTCAGACCTTTGACGCTAACGCCTCTTGCCCACTGGATGCGTTCGTCAACGCATCCCATTGACTTTGAATGGGGCTGAGCCGCAATGCATTGTGGCTCCGTCAGTCAAGTCGGCTCCGTTCGTTGCATTGAAAAGTTGAGAACATTTTATCTTTTCTGGCCACGACGGATCCGTCAGCCAATCAGATCACATTATGCAAATATATGTCCTGTGACGCTACTTGGACTCTGCCCAATGAAATCACCTTGGTGGTACAACCCGGGAAAGCACATCTGTTATGTCAGACGGCCGGCAGCGGGAACATTTAAACCTTATTAAAAATGGAGGACAAGTTGATAGTGGCGGTGGAAAAGCACTCTTCTTGCTACGACGGGATCCATCTTGCAATAGAAAAGAGCAATAACAAATTGCAGGAAGAGCGCGGCTTTGTTGTTGTAAGCGGGAAGCGATTTGATTGGCTGCTGGCTGCGTCTGGCTCCGTCGGCAAATTCCACGCCCCCCTCCGTCAGACACGCCTTCCGTCTTCCGTTGACGGTTGAATGCAGTGGGTAACAGGCGTAAAGGAGTTTCAAAACGAACGGCGTCAGAACAGTGTCAATAATCACGTGACTCGCAAGCTTGCGCCCGTGTGGTCAAATCTCTGAAAAGTCAGTGCTGAAAATTAAGTTCTGAAAAAATACATTGCAATGGTGTAAATTTACACCTTTACAAGTTTTTAAAAATAAATATTCAACCTTTCAAAACGTATTTCTCAATGTTTGAACAGCTGTTTGCAGAATCCCATTTACAAGGTTTCGAAACCGGGAAACAAAGTAATACACTGTTAGAACAGTGTCAGATTTGAAACTCTGCAAATGCGCTGGTGAACATTTTTAAACATTGAAAATGTGTTTGTGAAAACATTTTAGCTTTGAAAATGTGTTGGTGAAAATGATGAAGAAGATAAAATAGAACACAAAATCATGTTTGCAGATGTTTGAATTTTTTTTTTTCAGGCTATAATCTCTTTTTTCAGTGGTGCAAAACCTTTTTTTCAAGGTGTTGAGTTTTCAAACACAGACTTACAAGCCTTTGAAACCTTTTTTTTCAGGTTTGAATTATGACACTATTCTGACTCCATAAGGTCGGAGCCTAGACGCCAAAATCTATTATGTTATACTGCTTAATAAACATCTCAAACGTGAGTTGGCTGACTGAACTATAATAACTCTGACGCATGCACACGCACACATGCACACACGCACACACGCACGCACACAAACAATGAGTTGTGCTCAAGGTAAACTGAAGTGCGGTCCTGTGTCCGTACCAGAATGTGAGGGAGAGTCCAACCTGTCCATGTGGATCTATGTGCTGCTGGGCAACGTTCTGCGAGGGATAGGAGAAACGCCTGTCCAGCCTCTGGGGATTTCTTATATCGACGACTTCGCCAGCCAGGAGAACGCCGCTCTGTATGTCGGTAAGAGAAGCAGAAGTACAAGTGTTTGATCTTAAAAAATGTTTTTCTATGCCAGCACCATGGCTACCTGCCTTGCACTGCTGGTTTCTTTGGAAGCTAAGCAGAGCTGGTCTGCTCCATCCTTGGATGGGAGACCAGATGGTGCAGGGAGAGGTGTTATAGGGGTTGCTGATCCCTCTGGCCTATGTAATATCCCCAATTTTACACATGTGGCTGCCACTAGTGAAATGAGAGAACAAGTAGGGCCGTCTGAATCTGAATTGGGATGAAATCTAGTTATCTGCGACTGCTAGGCTGCACCATTCAGTCTATTACGCAAAAAGTTCTGACCTACATGTTTTCCTATTGGGAAATGGCCAATAAATACATAACTTTGTGGGTAAGTGTGTTTCCATCGACTGTATATTCTCACTGTAGAAATTAATACTCCAGTGGAATTAACCTTAATTGACTTTCTTCCATCCCCATACACTGTATGCTTATATTGGCTTTCTTCATGTATTTATTTATGTATTTGTGTACTTTGTTGTGTTATGAATATACCAGGCTGCGTGCAAACCATTTCGGTTGTGGGCCCAGTGTTTGGCTACCTATTGGGGTCCATGTGTGCCAAAATCTACGTGGACATTGGATTTGTAAACATGGGTGAGTAAACGATGATGCTAGGTTTCACCTTCATGTGTTTGTTGACTGTGTGCCTTTCTCAAAAAACACACCAAGTAGTTAGGTATTTGTCACTATAAAGTGGGCAGGGTAGTGTAGTGGTTAGGTATTTGTCACTATAAAGTGGGCAGGGTAGTGTAGTGGTTAGGTATTTGTCACTATAAAGTGGGCAGGGTAGTGTAGTGGTTAGGTATTTGTCACTATAAAGTGGGCAGGGTAGTGTAGTGGTTAGGTATTTCTCACTATAAAGTGGGCAGGGTAGGTTATTCGTGTATATTAGTGGGTATTCGACTCCTACCTGAAAGGTACTGGTTTCCATCTCCTATGTCTGCAGCATTGACTGTATATCTGCAACCTACCTGGCGGTATCTTTGACCCCTAACTGTTCATTATTCACATCTGAATTTAATGTAAGAAGCTTTTCGATAAAAGCACCTGGTCAATAACTAAATAGTAAAAAATTGCTGCCATATCATTGAATTACCACAAAAATGGTAAAAACACAAAAAAGTGGACTCATTCATTCTTGTATTCTTCTCAAACTAACCCAATCCTCTTTCCCTGTAAAGAAACCATCACCATCGGGCCTTCAGACGCCCGCTGGGTGGGTGCCTGGTGGCTGGGCTACATCATAGCAGGGGTCCTCACTCTCCTGTCGGCCATCCCCTTCTGGTTCCTGCCCCGCTCCCTGCCCATAGGCCAGAGGGGCGCCGCTCAGTGCAGCCCAGAGCAGACCAGCTTCATCAAAGACACCCCACTGCTGGAGCACAAGTACCCAGCAGATGAACCAACGGGGTTCCTGGAGATGGCCAAAGGTATGGAGTTTTTATTTGTATTTTTAAATGTATTCATTTTTTGAAAAGTGACAAACAAACAATCAAATATCTATAAAAAAAACAATATATATATATATATATATATATATATATATATATATATATATATTTAAAATATAATATAATAATAATAAAAATTAATAATAATAATAATAATGATACTAATAATAATAATAATAATAATTCTTCTTCTTCTTCTTCTTCTCATTATTATTATTATTATTATTACTAATTACTTACTAATTATCATCCTAAAACAGCAGATTGAAACACAATTATGCAACCTTACATTTAGGACATTTTATTTTGACATGTGTGGCATTAGCATTTTTGACTGCTGTAATTTATATCGTTGTTATCTTTGTTAAGCTATAATGAAAAAAAACCTAAAAACACCTATGGACACATTATAGTTTTTAAAGACCCTATGAGTCATCATGGTCGGACGCCCTCAGTGTGCTCCTAACAGCGGTGTTCCCTCCACAGATTTCATCCCGACCCTGCGAATCTTGCTGGGAAACCCCATGTACCTGATCTACCTGTGTGTTACCATCATCCAGCTCAACTCCCTCATCGGCATGGTGACCTACAAGCCCAAGTACATTGAGCAGCACTTTGGGCAGTCCGCCTCCAAGGCCAACTTCCTCATGGGTAAGTCGTAAAAAACACACCATACTTTATAACATTATACACATCTTACTATGAAGGCAATTATCTTGCCGGTCGTTCGTCGAATCCACTTCGCACTTGGCGGACGTATCTCTCGGACCGAAGTGCAGTGTCGAATTTGGTGCAATTTGGACACGCGATACGTTCAATATAATAATAATAAACTTTGAATAGAAAACTAGCGCACACCTGCAGTTGACGTCACGCCGCGTTGGACTGTGGGTAATGTAGTCTTCTCTTACGTACGCCACAGCGGCTCTTTTACAGGCAGCGGCTCGCTGACCGCACGGTCCGACCAGCCATTTTTAAATAAATCCTTACGATAATATGGCGTGAAAATAGGTCTGACGCAAGCACCTTCATAATGTTTGCCAGTTTATTTGTCTGCTTTCAAATTTCAAAGCTAATTTAGGGGGATTCTCTGGATAATTCATAGAAATGTGCATATTTTTCTCAAAGGAAAGATGCCGTTGGTTATTGAATGGGTTGTGGAGCGAGCCGGTCTCGGTTCTGTTCTTTTTTTTTAGATTCATCACAGTTCGAGAAACCCAAAGCTTTGTGAATATGAAATGCCCTTTGCAATATACCATGCAGTATGTGGCTAAGGAGATGAAAGGAGGAGAACGCGCGGCCCGTCCTCGTTCGCTTCTGAAGAAATGCTGGGTCGACCAGATCAGCCAGCAAATCAAACAGAATGGCTGATTAGTGGCCACTGCTGTTGACACGTGTAGCGGCACACATGAAAGAGAGCGCGTGCGCCTGTGCCAGAGAGAGAGAGACACACAGACAGAGAGAGAGAGAGAGAGACACAGACAGACAGAGAGAGAGAGAGAGAGAGAGAGACACAGACAGACAGAGAGAGAGAGTGAGAGAGAGCGAGAGACAGACGGACAGACGATGGTGGAGTTTTGTGAAGCCTGTATGAATGAGGAGGGCCCCTCTTTAGTGCGACTCGGGGGTACGCTGATGACGTCCGTTGCTTTACATTCAATCTGTTCAACTATTACTGTATACAGTATCACATGTATGGTGTGAGTGGCGTGCAGGGTGCATGGTGTAAATGCAATTATTCATAGTGCATAGGTCTGTTGGAACGTATGTATCTCTACATTGTGTGTAAACCAGATAGGTAGAAAGGCGGGGAACCATTTGTGATCATCGGAAATTAGGGGAAAAAAAACGATTAAAAACCCCACGGGCTGTTTTTAATCAAGCGTACGACTCTTGTCTGCTTGACATTTTACCTGCGGCTGCGTTGCTCCCGGCCGTGTTAACTGCAGGCGTGATCAATATCCCTGCGGTGGCGCTGGGCATGTTCTCCGGAGGGCTGTGCATGAAGAAGCTGAAGCTGAGCCTGATGGGCGCGGCCAGGTTCGCCCTCAGCACCTCTCTGATTGGCTACTTCCTCTCCTTGTTCTTCTTCGCCATGAGCTGCGAGAATGCCAAGGTCGCCGGGGTGACGCTGCCGTACGACGGGTGAGATATGAAACGGGGGAGACGAACACGCACACACGCACACACACCCGCACACGCACGCCCACATCATGCGCACACATACAGATAGTCTGGCATGCATTATTCATATTTTTTTTCTGTAAATCTCCACTTTTCCTTCCCCCCTCCCACCCATCGCTCTCTCCTACCAGGATGGACGGGCTGCCCTTCGACAAGCCCGCGGCGTTCGCGGCGTGCAACTCAGACTGCGTGTGCTCCGGTAACGACTGGGACCCGGTCTGCGGGGAGGACGGCATCACGTACGTCTCTCCCTGTCTGGCCGGCTGCAGCAGCTCCGCCGGCTCCGGCACCAACACCGTAAGCACTTATACCGCCATAGTGTTAAGGACCGCTGCCAGATGTCATGGACCACGTATCATGTACATCCTTTAACATTATTCATATTTATGATTTATTCCATTTATTTATGACTTTTTAATCTTTCATACTTTGCCTCGACATCCTCAATAATATATATTCAGTCTAACCGGCAGATAAGATGATTCACTTTTCAAGCTACAGACTTCCCAGAGCCCTCCTGTTGCATTGAGCATCAGAACTCATCAGGGAGTGCCGGGAGTCGACCCGTTTTCCCTAAACTATAAACTATGTAAAACAGCCGTGAGGCACAGGAACTGAACAGACGTGTGTTTGAACAGCGCCCTCCCTGCGCTGTAACGTTACTGAACACAATGTTACATTATGAATTCTAGCGGCGTAAGCCACGCGACGGCGTCCGCTGTTTGCTGCGTGACAGACAATACTCTGTGAGGGGGAGGAACACATCGTTGCCTTTGGATGTTTCTTGGAAGATGCCCTTGTGTTTTTCTGACAATAATGAAGTCTAAAATTGTTTTACATGTAAGGTCATTAAGCCGCTTGTATAGAATAAACATCGACAATGGAATTGGCACCGAAGGTTATCAGTCGATACAAATCCAAGCAATACATATTAGCAGTAGAAAATAAATGTCCTTCAGTCACTAAAGAGAGCATCTCTTCGTTCTCTTTAGCGAGATGGCCTTAGCTTCAAAACTATTATCTGTTCATCTATCGCTTCGTTATCCATTATCTAATTCATATCCTGTAAACATGTTATCGACTTCAAATTCCAACTCAGGTTTCATAGCTCAAAGTCTTTTCTCAATGGATCGGATCAGCTTCCATTTCATGCAATTATGAATAAGATATGTGGTCTCTTTTGTTGGCCACTAATAAAAGAACCGAGCCGATGCACGACAAACCAAATGGAAACGGTAACGTGACTCTTTAAGTACTTAATCGAATGATGTTAAATACATTGAGGATGATCCAAACATAAATAGTTTGATAGAGTTATTTCTTCTTCACATACCATGTATTAAGGGAATTATGCTTTCAAGTTGTACCCACTTTAAAATATGAGGGCTACACCCTAGGGTGCTGATGGCTCAAACCGACGGGTAATTGCTGATATAACAATAGGTAGGTACAGGGGCATGGGCTTCACATGTGTACATTTGAGCAGGTATGTAAATACATGTCTGTGTGTGCGTGTGTGTGTGTGTGTGTGTGTGTGTGCGCGTGTGTGTGTGTGTGTGCGCGTGTGTGTGTGTGTGCGTGCATGTGTGTGTGCCCCCCAGGTCTTCTCCAACTGCAGCTGCGTTGGTACTGCTGGGAACCTGACCGCCAGGACGGGCCAGTGCCTCCACAGAGACGACTGTGACCGGATGTTCCCGTACTTCCTGGCTCTGTCCGTCATCACCTCCTTCATAATATCCCTCGGTGGGACCCCCGGTTACATGCTGCTCATAAGGTCAGATATCAGTTTTATATATGATATATAAGTTCAGATATGAGTTAGATATATGCTATATAAGGTCAGCTATGAGTTATATATGGTATATAAGGTCAGATATGAGTTAGATATATGCTATATAAGGTCAGCTATGAGTTATATATGGTATATAAGGTCAGATATGAGTTATATATATGATATATAAGGTCAGATATGAGTTATATATATGATTTATAAGGTCAGATATGAGTTATATATATGATTTATAAGGTCAGCTATGAGTTATATATGGTATATAAGGTCAGATATGAGTTATATATGATATATAAGGTCAGATATGAGTTATATATGATATATAAGGTCAGATATGAGTTATATATGGTATATAAGGTCAGATATGAGTTATATATGATATATAAGGTCATATATGAGTTATATATGATATATAAGGTCAGATATGAGTTATATATGATATATAAGGTCAGATATGAGTTATATATATGCTATATAAGGTCAGATATGAGTTATATTTCATATATAAGGTCCGATAGGAGTTATACCTATGTATGATTTATTATAAGGTCAGATATGAGTTGTATATATTGTATATCATTTAAAATTATATAAATTCAACTGATAATCTGCGTGATTGTAAGTGCAGTCTGCCAAAAGTCGCTAATTTCAGTGACATTTGTTAATCTATATAACATTAAGATGATGTGTCAAATGTGAGTCTATCATAAATTAGTACTTGTGCCATAGATTTAACCATTTATTGCACGAAATGCTAAACTTTAGTTTAGCGGTATGGTTCGACTCTTTTAGGGTGCTAAATACAGATGTCAGATACAGCATAACAACATTTAAGCAACCATAAATTACTTGCAAATAATGACATAAGACAATTACATAACATAAAACAAATACTTCTCCTCCTGCTCCATCTCCCTCGTTGACTTTGACAATGTCCCTCATACACACACACAAACACACACTCACACACATGCGCACACGCACACTTATTCACCCAAACATGGTTTATGTAATGTCACCCTATCTCTTTGTGCATTTAGGATAATTGCTTTCACCTTCAATTATCCAAGATTGCTCTGCTATTTCATACAATGTCTCATGAATCAACCCTTAGAGCGAGGTAATAAAATATCCCATTTCAGCTAATACATTATTGCATTGTATATTTAATGTAAGAACTCCCCATGTACGCTACAGTGTACTGTAAAGCATCATAAATGCACTGCAAATATAAGTGGTCCAATTATGTGGTAAATCCTAAAGTGCATCTGTAACAATAAATGTCGTAGCAAACATCATTCAACTTGAGTCACCATAGTCTGTTTGAATGCCTTCTTCTGACACACGGACTAGGAGAGGGCTACAAGCACAGTGCAATAGGGTTGGTTGGTTTACTTGGTTCACTGGTGCTGTGGGAGTTTTCCATTCTTCTTCAAAACAGCAATCAGCTGTTCATTTTTAACCGTGATTTGATATTTTGGATGTATAAAATATGTATTGGGTGTAGCGCTCTCTTGCCAACCAGGAGCAACCTTTTGGCAGATCTATGCATCTTTTATGAATATACGTGTGTTCGCTCCCTCATTCATTCATGCATATGTACACGCACGCGCATGGTCGCACGCGCGCGCACAAACACACACACACACACACACACACTAAAGCTAAATCAGCTGATTCTGTTGGAATACACTGGACCTAATTTAAACTAAATTATGATTCTGGCAATGCTCCTTTTCTAAATGTCAATATAACTGAAATGTCAGTGACATCTTGTGAGAAAGCCATGCTAAACTAGAACCATGTTAGATCACTTACTATTGAGCTTCTGTATGTTGGGTGTGTGTTGTCAGCCCTCATGACTCCACAGGCTATAGGGCACACAGGACACATGACACTGTGAATTAACAAGACTCACATTCTGCTGTCCACTCCCTGCGTGTGTCCTGCTGCTCTTAAACTAGAATCTGCAGCATCAAAAGAAGTGTGCTTAGAAAAGGTCCCGTGATTATTTCCCACCTTTTAAAAAAAATCGGTTTATTTGTTGTTTATTTGTAAGAAACCTTTGAGTAATAAAATGTTTGTGTTATGAGCAGAGATCACGTAAACATGTTATTTCAGTGGCCTAGTGACCTTCAGATGGGAAATTTGTTAATTTGAATACTTAATAAGCATTTTTGTCATGCAGGTGCATTGAACCACAGCTCAAGTCTTTAGCCTTGGGATTCCACGCCCTGGCAACACGAACCCTTGGTAAGTAGGAACATTTCAATCGGCTTTCTCTCATTAATTTAATTTTTTTTTACTTTAAAAAAATGTTAACTATATGGGGATAATCCCACACTAAAGCCAAACCTCAAACTAGTGTGTGAGCAACAGGATATGCATGGCTTCGCATTGATAATGCTATTGTAAATCCTTCAGGTCACCAGTAGTTGGCACTATTTAGCCTTAGTGTTGGCTTGCAGTGGTTTGCATTTGTATTTCTTCAAACCAATCACAATCGTATTGGGCGGCCCTGAGCCCAGGATGCAGCGACGGTGCCTATGAAAAACAGTGTCGGGGGTTGGGGGGTACAAGATATTTCTTGTATATCTACACCCGGTGAGTCAGACTACATTCAGGATGATGTAAGGCATTCATGGTGTGTGTTTGTGTTTGTGGTCCCACAGCCGGCATCCCAGCACCCATCTACTTTGGGGCCATCATTGACACAACGTGTCTAAAGTGGGGCCAGAAGAGGTGTGGAGGTATAGGGGCCTGCAGGATCTACAACACTGCTGCTTACAGGTACTACTCCCCCTGCAGACTCTCTCGGTACTTTCAATGGTATCCACGGAGCTAGCTGTAGTCGAGGGGCAACATCATTCACTGTCGTTTCACCTTGTCAATCGTTTTCATCATCTTCAAGGAGTGGACTTCAGTCATGTTCGGTCCATGTTTGGCCGATTATTATCCTTGATGTTGTTGAAATTGTTCCATTTAGTGTAATGACGTCTTGGTTGCACATGATTAATATATCATGGTGACGGTAAAACAATGTGGCTATACAAAGTTGTTTCAGCAACTTGCTTTTTTGAATAAATAACACTTTGTCTTCCATTGGCTTTTCTTTTAATGTCTGTAGATGCATTGTTACGGGGCGCACAAATCCAGCACATTTACACATTGGACCACAACAAACGTGGACAAATGTCCACGAACATGTCCAGTGCGTCGTCTCTTCGAATGCGAACCGTCCCTTATGCGTGTATATACTCTGACCCATTTGGTTGTGCTGCAGGATCGCCTACCTGGGCCTGACGCTGTCGCTGCGCAGCATCTCCTTCCTGGTGTGCATCCCAGGGTTCATCCTCCTCCGGCGGCAGGTGAGGAAGGAGCAGAGGAACGCCATCCACGGGGCGCTGGCCAACGGCGGCGCGGAGATGGAGGCGCTCAGGAAGGACGAGACGGCAGTGTGTGACGCAGAGCGGTCGCAGCACACGGACGAGCACCGTGGCGCGGACAGGGAGACGCGCCTGTGACATCTCCATTCAAAACTGACTCTGCTTATGCATACTCTACCTATCTCTCTCTCTCTCTCTCTCTCTCTCTCTGTCTATTTCTCACACACACGCGCGCACACACACACACATGCAGATACACACACACACACACATATACAAATGTAAACACACACAAACGATGTGCAGGGAATCACAGGTTGTGACTGATCATCTCCTAAGAATAGACTATCACAGGGCCCACAACATGGATTGTTGGACCTATGGTAGGTTTTGAGAAACAGAGGGTTATATTTATGTTTTTTTGATATTACAAGTATATGTTAATGCAGTGGTTGTTGTTTTTTTTCTCTTTATAACTGAAATGCATTAACATTTCCCAATCATAGATGGGAGACATTTGATTGGTTAACTGCTGAAAACCATGTTAACTCTGAACACCAGCACTTTTTTGCTGCCTTAATTGGATGTTTTCTTCCTATAGCCTGTGTTCCTGGACACAAGTCAACCCACAAAAGGTACAACTTTGAAGTTTAAATTAATTCAAACTAAAAGTATGATAGCGAGCATGGCTGATTAAAGGGTTACAGGGAGAAAATAGACAAATGGTAAAGAATGAACATATTGTTAAGATATGTGTGGTTGAACATGTCTTGCAATAACATCTCAAGTAAGTTGGTTGTTGTTTGGAGAATTGTGCCTCAAGTCTTAAACTGTTACCTCTAAATAATTTTGTCGTTTTTTTCATTTTTGTTAATGTTAAATGTCTATATTATTGGTCTGTCTGAATAGCATTTCACTTTAGGTTTTATAACATAACATTTAACAGAAAGACTGTGACTGTGTTTTTCTACAATTGTATAAAACTTGTTTGTGTTTCATTTTCTCTGACGCAAGGCTTTTGTTAACTTACTCTCAGCACTATGATGACCTGAGGGGAAAACATTTGATGTGCCCTTTTGATCATGTTAAGGTGTGCTGTTGTTATTCACGCAAAGCACTAACAAGAACATATTTTAGAGAATCATGGTTTTGTAAATGGTAACTACTACTGCAACCGACGTGGACAGTACATAAAACAAATTGCAGTCTAGCAATTTTGGACCATGCCACTGTGTTACAGCCCTTGAAGATCGGCTTAGGCTGAAGTTTGCTCCAAAAAAAAAAAAAAAGGAAAAAAAAGAAATTTATCAGGATTTTGTAGAAATATTTTTTGTGTAACAGATTTTTTGCTTAGATAGACAAAAGGTCTTGCGTGGAGTAGTTTTCATGTGTTATGGCCATGAAGAGCAGAGATCTTTATTTTTTAACTTTTTATTTCTGTGACATTGATTGAATTAGTGTACTTTGCACAATGGTTGTTTGGGAATCAGGCCTTGAGCGCTGTGAGTGTGAAATGTATTACCAAAACAAGTGTGCTTTTCACACAACAAAATGTAAGCTTTCCTTCCACTCAATCATATCCATCTGCAGTCAGTGCTCACACATTTCCAATGTCTTTAGCCATGTTGTGTTGTATGTCTGTATATGTTCACAAGCATGGTCACATGTTCTTGTATTTGTGTGTAGGTTGTGTTTTTATGTTGTTGTCTTTTTACATATGCACTCCTGTGCCAAATTCCATGAACAAGAAAGATCCATGTCTATTCTCAGGTGTATTATCAACAGAGAGCTTCATTACTATCTCACAAAAGTTAAAGTGCATTGCTTCATAGAACATAAAACCTCTGCATACCAACAAAATATGTATATGTGGTGCGGACATATTTTATTTAAAAGATACACCCCCCCCCCCCCCCCCCCCCCCCCCGACACACACTTAATTAGCAGTATTTTGGAATATAACTCTTCATGTGTCTTGGCTGAGAAGTTTTTTGTATACAAACATATGTATATTTGTATACATGTTTATTTTAAGTCACAAATGGCCAGGTGAGCAGCAACAGGTGTCAAAGAAACACTGTCATCACGGAAGTCATTATCTCTGTAATATAAGGCATTTCTCTCTTGCATCTAAAATAATTAGAATGTATATAATTTTACTGGATTATTTTTGTAAATTTTAAGGAAATACCTCTTGAATGTAATATAAAATGTACAATCCAATCAAGTTTTGGTGTTTGGGACTCAATTGTTTTTGAAGTGTAACCTTATTTGACATGACATCTGCCGTGATTTCAGTCGATATTCGAGTATTCAAGTTTTAATTCCTCACAGGATTTTCACATTTAATATTTGGATCACTGAGGAAAAAAACATCATTGTAGAACTACTTATCACTATTATTACCGATACGGTAACACTACATTACAGTGTTCTTGTTAGTTAATTACACAAGTTATTACTGTGTAATAATCAATGTAACTGTATATGCAACTACTACATGTAACATCATGTAATTATTATGTTATTACGTAATGGAACAACCTGTAACTACACAGTGGAAATATGTGTAATAAGAAAATATTGTTACACATGTGTAATAAGAAAATGTTACATGAAACTGGAACCCTTGTTACGTGTGTAAAAAATATGGTCACATAGCTTGTTACAAAAGTTAGTTGCATATGTGTGTAACAACTGTCACATAACACAATTTGTTACGTGAAACAGGGATCTCATTGGCCTATGTGTTTTTTTCACAAACAAGCTAATACACATATACATGTAATGGCATCATAGTTGCATTGTAACTATATATTAACTAATGGGAATAAGCACTGTAAAGTGTAACACGACTGTTCAGCATGTGCAACTACCAACCCGTGTCCATCCATTTCAATCCACTCAAATCAACTGGGAGAAAATTGTAATTAAAAGTACTTTACATATAAATTAATAGGAATATGCATGTGAAGTGTAACATGGCTGTACAACATGTGCAACTACATTACTCATAATTGCATTGTAACTACATATTAAACAGGAATAATATATTATATAATATATGAACAAAAAGAAAAGGTATATCCAAAACATGTATTTGAACGGTGCCACAATACCACTATTTACTATGTAGCCTATTCATTTAACATATAAATCCATTTACTAATTTCCAATGTGTTGAGTGTGGCTGCCAGACACTAGATCTACAAAGTTTTGGCTGTGGTTAACTTGATAATGATTACCTAATTTTTGTCTTTGCAATTATGAGGCCATTACATATAACTTTTATTAGCATGCTTATTCTCCCACTTGCTTTGAGTAGATTGAAATGGAGGGACACAGGTTGGGTAATTACACATGCTGTACAGTCGTCTTACATATTACACAGCTTATTCACTTGTATTAATATGTAATTATCTAGCACCCACTACGTGTAATGATCTGATTGGCGATAATAGTGAGCATATACCACATAAAAAAATAGACTAGCTCAAGACGCTCTTGACCCTCTAGATGGCTCTTGAGCCTCTACTGTAGATGGCTCAAGAGCATTAATAATGGGTAAATAATAGGACCAAACAAAGTTGTATGGATTGAAAGATATTGACCATGCATGTGTATAAGATAGAAAATAGAAATGGTACCTTAAACATACATAAACTGAGCTCAATAGACAATGTGAAGTTTAGATCACCATATAACATGGATAAATCCCAATCATATTAACCTTGTAACAAAGTGCCAGTTTAAACCCTTTTAAACTGATTGTACATTGTACCTTTAAACTTAAGGATTAGTTTCAAAGCGGGTGCATGGCTAAACTTTGGATTTAGTATCTATCTGTATTACAATCAAAACACAGTAACCCAATCAGTAGGTTACTGTGTCACTATACCCTAAAGGCAAAAATTGTGTGTGTGAAGGCCTATAAGAATGCCTCATCTCGGATCCAGCAGTCCTAGACCCCATTAACTAAAGGCTGAATAAGCATATAGTTTACCATTTAACATTAGCTTTTAACGTTAGCTTGTCAGCCACATTCGGTATGGGAACTGAAAGTGCAAAGTGGTTTACATTTGTGGCAGGCATGCCCACGCTAAATGCTCTTTGGCAGAATCGGTAAAAGGAAGGAAGGCATTTTGACACAATATACTCCTTTAAACTGTGTGATTGTAGAAACATCTATAAACACTCCGATTCACTTATGTAAGATGATCCATGCTAGAAGCTACTTAGCTCAAAACTGGCTTAATTAACTATTTATGGGATGACGTATTTTTGTAGGCCAACCCGGAAGTTAGCATCGCCCTGGGTTCGCTTGACAAAAAGCCAATGGGGTTTTTCCATTGGATTTTGGATTATAAATAATTATTTTGGAAAATAAACTGGCAAACAAACGTTTATGATACTCAAATGTTTTGTTAAGCACGATAATCTTCACCAATGAACACTACTTTTGTGATTTTAAAAATCCATACAAAAAACCCATTGACTTCACGAAAACTGGAAGTCCCAAAATGCTGGATGCTGGAACGGATTTCCGGGATTTAGGACTCAGTCCTGCAACACTCTATGGCATAAGTTGTGTTTCAGTGAGCTCTGAAAACATCTGTTAGAAAAAGTATTTTATGGGCACACTTCTTCACACAAATAACTCACAATTTTCTCTGAATTAATTTGAAACTGAATAAAAGTATTTGGTATCAGATGTTATGTATTTAAAATGGAGTAGAACAGAAACTTTGCTTTTGATTTACGACTTAACATATTATTTAAAATAATAAAACAAATGAAAATGGCATGGACAAAAATATTGATACCCTTAATAACAATGCAATCAAGTGCTTTCTATAGCACTAATTAGGATTGACTCCTTAATGAGGAGTGATTGGCCCACTCAACTTGAGGTGTGATGGGTGCCGTCTCCCAACCGCAAGTTTGAGCTTTTTCGACAAATGTGCAATGGGATTCTGATCAGGGCTCATAGCAGGACACTTCAGAACAGTCCAAGGTTTTCTTGTCATCCAATCTTGGGTGCTTTTTGAGGTATATATAGGGTCATTATCCGGCTGATCCATGACCTGCGACACAGCTTATTGACACTGGGGTGAACGTTTCGCTCCAAAATGCCTTGATAGTCTTCTGATTTCATTGTGCCCTGCACAGATTCAAGGCACCCAGTGCCTGTGGCCAGGGGCGCCGTAAGGGGGGGAAAAGTTAGGACGATTCCAAGGGCCCAGCACTGACAGGGGCCCACAATATTGTATAAAAATATTGAAATATGTATTTTAGTCAGCCACAAGTTGGACTGAAAAAAAGTTTTAAGTGAGCGCTGGCGCAAACTCGCGGGTCAAGGGGCCCGCAGCCCAGCACAGGTACCGCCTAGAGTACGATTGCGCGCACCCCCCCCCCCCCCCCCCCCCCCCCCGTCGGCAATCGCGTATCCCCCCCCCATCGGTTGTCGTTCCTGTGGTGGGCCAGTCCAGGAGAAAATCGCCAGAGGCCGAATTTTGTTCCCAGTCCAGCCCTGACGCGAGGAAGTACCGCGGTGACAGGTATGTCGCCCAATGTGATATCTTTTCATTGGGCCCAAAATGCCTGGCAGTGCCCCTCAATAGACCCTTTCATTGTTTGTAAACATTCCAAGCCACGAGAATGCGCACACGTCTTTTCGCGTCTAATGGGGTCAGAAAACAAAGTGAAGAACATGGCTGTCAACGATTCTCCTCAGAATATTTCCGAATATGCTCTCTCGTTGCCGATTAAGGACCGGGAACAATATCTCAACAAATTGGTATTGGCTGACGGCGATAGTTTGCCAGACCCAGCTTCCATTAAAGATTGGGTAGATGACAGTAGCAAATGGCCAGATATCCAGTGGCCAGCTATTCACTCTTACCTAGTAGATAAACCGCCCGTACACTCGAGAAAGCCTATGCACATACAAGTCGCTTGATGCCTATAATTATGTTGTTTCTGGACACGTTCAGACGATCTTCTACAAAGATATAGGCAAAGGTTTTTGTGCTCTAAAAGCAGAAGTCTTGCCGAGTCAGCGTCAAGGGAAGAAGACATCGTTGTACAAGGCATGGGTGATCTACAACAAGGAGAAGTGCTACATTCACACAGCTAACTGCACCTGCATGGCGGGGTAAGTTTATTTATTTATTCTTAAACCAGTGGACAATGTCCTAATCTGGTCAACGCCACTGCTGGTCCTATTTTCACATCCAACAGCGCTACAGGTCGGCATTTTAGACTTTTTGTTTGGACTTCGTTAGTGGAAGTCTATGTAAGTAGGTGTCTTTCTGACCCCAAGACGCGTGCGCATATTTCTGTGACGTTGCACTCGAAGGGGTCTATTGCACCTGGCTGCAGTACGCAGATCTGGGCGGGGCTAAATGTGGGCGGAGCTAAACGTTTGACTCCGCCTAAACATTTCGTTTGACTCCGCCTAAACGTTTGACTCCATAATAATAGTAATAATAATACATACTATTCACGTTTGACTCCATAATAATAGTAATAATACATACTAATGTATAATACATTCGATATAATTATTATTTATAATAAAATAATGGTATAAATGTGGGCGGAGCTAAACGTTTGACTCCATAACAATAGTAATAATACATACTATTCACGTTTGACTCCATAATAATAGTAATAATACATACTAATGTATAATACATTCGATATAATTATTATTTATAATAAAATAATGGTATAAATGTGGGCGGAGCTAAACGTTTGACTCCATAATAATAGTAATAATACATACTATTCGATATAATTATTATTTATAATAAAATAATGGTAATGCATTTACATTTTCATGAGCCCTCACAACTTCACATACAACTTCTTACATATATACATTATTTACACTTATACTTATATATATACACCATAGCATTTTCCTGAGAGTGACAAACCGTATATACGGTACATAGACACATGTTATTTTGTACACTCAATTATATTAGCTAAGTTAAATAAACCAAAGACAAAAGACTTTGCATCATTGATTTTTATTACCCCAGGCCTTAACATGTACTCAACTACCACCTACCACCACCTAAATGTTATTATTTACACGACTGACATAAACATGAGGCCTTTGCACGTTCCTTGCATGAATAATGTAATTATCAACTTGGTGGTTTCTCCATAAATTAGTTTATAATTTACACGAACAGAAAGCGGCAATTTACCTCTCGGCAGAAAAGCGCGCAATTATGGACTCACATTCTTCCTCTTCCGGTTGCTATTGGCAAGTGGGCGGAGTCAAACGTTTAGCTCCACCCACACGTTGAGCCACTCCCCGATCTGCGTACTGCAGCCAGGGCTTAAGGCTCATTTATGCTCGACGTACGGACGTAATTGTACGCGTCCGTTTCTAACGTTGTTACCGTCACTGCTCACATACTTCCATGCGTCCTTTACGTTGGCATAGATGTTAACCAATACATCCACTAGGGGGCAGCGCAGAGTCAAAAGTTTATGACAACAAACCATAGACTGTAAAAAGAAAACAACAAACATGGCGACTATGGAGGAGGTCTTGATTATGTACATAATAAATAAAAGAAGAAAACGGGCTCGTTGTAAGAGGCGGTGGTCGGTAAGGCCGTTAATAAGTTCTTTACCGATCTCCTCCCAGCTGTTTTGAATCAAATGTTTGTCCCTGTGTCCCGGCGAACTCACATCAAAAATGTGGCAGCAATTCCTTACTAACTCACAGAGTCTATCTTCAAAAAGTTCAGCCATCGTGTGTCTTCTTCTTCTGTCTCACACTGGCTCTAGGCTCCGTATCGGGTAGTGACGGCAACAGCGCCCCCACGGCTTCCGGTGGTACTGCTCCGTTTGGTGCGTATCCGTAAGCTTTGTGGAAACGGTCGAAAAACGGACGAAATGAACGCAGAGTATGGACGAAAGGCTCCGTCCGTATCCGTATGCGTATTTAACGTTGAGCATAAATGAGCCTTTACTCGTGCCCCTGCCTGTGGCAGCAGAGCAACCCCAAAACATCACGGAGCCTTCTCCATGTTTCATGGTAGGCATGGTGTAATTTTTGTCTTCTGGTGATAAATCACACCAACACAGAGTTGGTGTGATTTACCAAAAAGCTGTAATTTTGTTTCATCTGTCCAACGGACATTATCCCAGAAAGACTGTGGCTTGTCCAGTCAGGGCTTTTTTGTGTCTCTCTTTTCGAATTCGGGTCTTCCTGGCATTTCTACCATAGAGCCCATTTTCATACAGATGGTGATGGATAGTGACACTTGAAAGTGGTGCACCTTGAACTTTAGTTAGATTAGTTTGGATCTGTTTTGAAGTTTTCCTTGGTTGAACTTGCAGAATAAGAACTTTGAATATTGACTACAATGTTCACAAAACAATTCAACAGGCACTGCACAGCACACTGTGGTGTGTGGGTTTGATTGCTAAAGCCTGAAGAAAAACAGGAATAAATAAATAGGAAAATTAATAAATAGGGAAATAAACAAAAACAGAAATAAAATGTAAACAGAAAATAATACATTATAATACATTTTAGAATAATTAAATATAAAAATAAATTAATACAAAAATAAGTTATTTGTCAAATAAACAAATCATTATGTATTTATTATTCCATTTATAGATTTACTTTTTTTCTTTTAAACTGGCTGTATGAGTGACTATAGGATTGAATTCAGACACCTGTGATATTACTTAAAACGGAATAGTCTGCTTGAAGAATCACTACAATGCAATTATTTCTTAGAACTTCTAAATACCAGTAATATTGACTTTGTAGAATAAGCAATATATATATATATATATATATATATTAATAATTATTAGTTATTTTCACAACTGTTTTGTTCCACTGCAAACCAAAGACATGTGGTTGATAAAATATCTTTCAATTTCAACACAATTTCAACAAATGGTTCATTATTTGAATAGAATGCATGAAGGGTTGTATATATTATTAATTAATTTGTAATATACTGTCTGTGATGTGTTTCCAGTCATGGAGTCCTGAACAGTTTGCAGTGGACTTGCCTCAAAAAAAAAATAATCAACTTTTCTTTGTATCTTTGTGTTTACTTAAATGTTATAAAGTGTTTGAATTAATTGGACTAGACACCTGCTTCTCAGGAAAATGGCTTTATTGGGAATATTCAGGGTGGCAGTCGTTGGCACAGTAGCGCACATCGGCTGTCAGGAAAGCCAAGTCAAATTACTGTCTGACCTAATTACCAGCTCTCATGCTAATCCTGGTCTCTGGGAGGCTGTGAATTCCGTCAAAATGGGTCTTATCACCTTTAGACCTAATTATGGCTGATGAGTGCTTAATCTCTGAACAAAAAGCGGTCTGTTTAGGGTTTAAACGGCACCAATATTAGTGAAAATGTGCCCCCTGCTGGTCATAGCCCTAAATACAACGTTAATGCTAAAATAATGTTCAAGTAATGTCTAACGTTGTTTTCCAAAGACAGATATCCATTACAATGGTCTGTATCCTAAACCAGCACCAATGTTAATGTTTGTAATGATAGAAAAATTGAGCATAGCGTTAGTTCAGGCAGGCCACGAAGTCAGGCTCGGCTCAGTACAGATATCACAGTAGTCATATTGCCGCGTTAGGTTACGTTACGCATGCAGAGCGCTTCAAATACGTAGTATCATTATAGACGTACATCAGCTGATTTCCCTAGCTTCCCATTGGATACCATACACAGTCAGCTGACAGCTCAGCTGACTCCCCCTCAAACACCCATTGGCAAACATCATTTTTGGCGCCTTATTTAAAGCTGCTTCAGCCTGCCTATCTTCGCTGCTTCCTCTGCTAGCTTTGCAAGATTGTCTACATGTGCGCACTAGACTCTCCAGCTCTTTTCTCCAGACTGCTCTCCCGTTGCCGACCCTCGCCTGGTTCTCGTCTGCCTCTCCTGCCTAGCCCCTCGCCTGGATCTCGTCTGCCTCTCCTGCCTAGCCCCTCGCCTGGATCTCGTCTGCCTCTCCTGCCTAGCCCCTCGCCCGGATCTCGTCTGCCTCTCCTGCCTAGCCCCTCGCCTGGATCTCACATGCCTCTCCTGCCTAGCCCCTCGCCTGGATCTCACATGCCTCTCCTGCCTAGCCCCATACTTCGTAACATCGTGTACGTATTTCTACTTACCTCACTGCTCACCATGTCTATCTACGACGAGGATTTATGGCGGGTCGACGGCATCACGGAGTCTCAGCAACTATCCGAGGCAGAGGAAGCCAGCGAAGAGAGCGTCATTCCCATCCGCCGGAGCCCTCGTTTGGCAAGTAAAAATCCAAATACTCCCAGCATTGAGGATTGGCCAGTGCCTAAACTCATAGAAGCGTTGCTTAAAAACGACATTACTGCTCCAGTAGGGGCTTCTCACGAGGAGCTGTTTGCGCTGTTTAAGGAGACATCCGCAGCGAAACGGCATCCGCATTTCTCTCCAACTATTCTGTTCCTAGAAAATCTGCAAAGAAAAGGAAACACGGCTCCCGAAACTCCGCCGCAGTCCCAGCTCCAGCCGCCGCGCCGCCTTCCAAAAGAGCACGAGTCCCAGACGAAGCAGCCAGCTCCGCCTACCCAGCTGATTCCAGGATTTAAGTCCTGGAGTCCGGTGCAACACATTCAGCCGGCCCGTCTTCATCAGCTGGAGGCATGTTTCCCCCCTCACTGTCCGCAGGTCCAGCGCATGGTCCGACAGGCTCCTCACCGTTCGCAGGTCCAACGCACGGTCCAACAGGTGCGGCGCCGAATGATGACGTCACCACAACACGTTTCGACGGCACCGCATTCCCGCGGAGAACGCTGGGAAGCGCAGTTCCAATCTCCACAGGGGTCCCATTCTTTCCTCCGGCCGCTGCAGTTTCCCCACATCTCAGAAGCCAAATCCTTGCAGGTAATGACTAGCCTAGAACTCTAGACACCCCCTAGCGGCAGCAAATTTATTTGGCAGCTAGGTAGGTCTAGCACAGCTCCGTCCGCTTTTTGGTGCTGGAAACACCAAGTGTGTCTTGTATGTCTGACCAATCACAGCGTGAGGGGCGGAGTCGAAAGCCGGGCTACCTAATGACGACAGAAATGCGACGGTTCTGTGTTAGAGGTAAACAATGGCTGCTGCTGCTGGCGAACGGCTGTCTCTCCACTCGGCTTTGGCCGCGACTCTTCAAGACTTTAAGTTAACATTTTATTTGAGAAAAGAACAAAGAACGGCACTGAAGTCTTTCCTCGAAAATAAATATTTATTCTGAGTTTTGATTAATTACGTAGTCAGAGCCGTCGCTCTGACTACGTCACCTTCTTCGTTGCCCTGATTGGTTGTAGCGCTATCCTATTGCGTGCAGAGGGAACTTGAAAGACAACCGTTTATCCCGCCCACACTGCCAATGGAGCTGAGCCAGACCTTACATCTTTCTGATGTAGGTCCGGCTTGCCAGGCTAGGTAATGACGTCAACTTGATAAAATCCTGCTCGCCTTTGAGATTAGCGATAGACGTATCGTGGACTGTGGAGATATGTCAGTGATGCTGAAAGAGTGTGTCCCCAGACTGTCTAAAACAGGGAATATCTACCCGTAGAGCCGAACTGGACACATACCTAGCCATCATTTCGGATATGGCCTTGTCTATGGTGGAACATTTTTATTTTTTCGAATACCACAAATCATTTTATGCCAAAGCTTCATGTTCATACAAAGATTCAACCAAAGACTGGTCAGTAGTCGACCTGGCTCTTATTAGCAGGCATTTCACAGGACACCAAGCTGCCCTGCTCAATTTGCAGCTCCTTTTCTCACTCACACAAACTGTGCCCTTGATCTGTGGCTGTAGGCCAACCCCTTCAAAACCCCAAACCGAAGAAACCAACGTGACTCAACCAATGACTCCCATGTGCTTCAATTTCAATGAAACGTGTGCAGCTTCTATAGTTATAAATATATTCATGCTTGATTGTGATGTTCTTGAGGAAGAAGGCCGCCGACACAGGATCGCTTAACTGACTTTATTGGTTTCGATATCTAATGGATACGCTGCCTCTAGTTTCTCCCCTGCTTGTGTGCGCTCGATAGTGCGTGGCTCTACGACGTGTGTGTATATACTCTGGCTAGAGTTGAGCGCCCGCCCCCAGTGTATCATGTGCTGCCATCTGGTGGCCAGGTGCGGTTATACAGCTTATATTTGTTTCTGTTCCCTTAGTGGCTATGTGGGGATATTACAGCTTATGCATTCGTTTCGGTTCCCTTGTGGCTATGTGAGGATATTACAGCTGTTGATACATATGCTGTCATTTATTTCGTAACAGCTTGCAGTTATTGCGGAGACGGGCATCCCAAGTCAGTGTGCCGAGACGAAGCCGCCTCCCCAACAGGGGCTTGAGAAAATGAGCCTTTTTCATGACATGAGGCAACCGTTAACATATGAACAAGGGCGTTCTTCAGTTCCTTTTATTAATGGCTTCGTAAGACGCATCACTTGGTTATCCGTGTTGGGTATTTCATTATTAGAGCAGCTCACATTCCAGGATTGGACGACAAATTGCTGATTCCTTGTCCCGGTTTGATTTCGCCAGCTGTGCCCGGTGGCAGCACCATCCAGCCTGCCTTGCCCCCCATTCTCCCAAACAGTGTTAGTTAAACACATCATGCAATCATACATGCTTCTCTGCTCACTATATGCGATCAGGCTTGGCTAATCTACTTAAAGATGTACGAATCTGCATGGTCTTATTTCACCTCTTTTGTGCCACCTCTCTGCAGAAGTTCTGCCCGTCATTTTTCCATCGTATGTGCCTTTTTAGTTCATTGTTTTGAATCCCAAAAAAAATGCAGCCATCAAATCAGCCATCATTAAAGGCCTAGTCGCAGGTATTCAGTTCCATCTGCGCTGCCTGGATCCATCCACCATCAGCCTGCTCGGGAACCCATCCGTCCGTCTTCTGCTTAATGGCCTTAAGAAAGACAAACCTCAAGGCAATGATATTCGTCTTCCCTTCACTCTTACACTCGTGAAAAAACTTAAGGGGTGGGTGCTTGGTCAATATTTTTGGAAACTGTCTCTCACCACTTTCTATGGATTTCTCAGAGGTGGCAAATTTACTACACGCACAGGATCTTTTGATCCTTCGCATGACCTCACTATTGCTGACGTATCAATTAATCCTCACCACTTTTCCTTATTACTCAAGCATTCAAAGACTGATGGGGATAGGAAAGGATCCTCAGTCATAATTTTCGATCTAATTCTGCTTTTTGTCCCCTGTCTTCTATGACTCAATACATGAAAAGTCGTCCCCGAGCCAGCAACCAGGAGCCTCTCTTTGCCACGGAAGAAGGAAATTCCATGTCCCATGCTTGGTTTGCCCCACGTCTTCGCCTACTCCGCCAAACCTGCGGGCTTCCTCCAGAGCGCTACACTCCTCATTCATTCCGGATAGGAGCAGTAACAACTGCAGCATCGGTAGCTCCCGTCTCAACTCTTAAGGCTATGGGTAGATGGGCACGAACGATACCTCCGGCCTGAGGCGCAAGCATTCTCGATGCTCAAAAAAGCAAGGAGTGCCCTGTAACTGCTGGCTAAATTCATAAATGTACACAAAAATTCCGGGGGACCTTCTAGCTATACTAGCATGTACTTCAACTAGTGTCTGCTTAGAGGTATCAGTTATTATGCTGCTGGCTCCTCTTCCGGCACTTCCATGTAGCTCATGGAAGGGAAGTTGCCTGGTGTGGTTCTTTGGGGGCGTGCGCCGCTCTCCTTGTCTTAGGCTTTCCACGTAGGCACGTGGAAGGACAAGGAGGACCCAGAATAGAGCCACACCGCCAAAAGTAAGCTCCAAGGAGCGTTGGGCGGGACCTCGCCGAGTCTGTCGGGGTGTGTCGTGGATAGTGTCGCGACAGGTTGGCGTCCGAAGCGGTCCATGCAGTGTGCGGTAGACCGGGGCGTTCGCAGGGAGACTCGTAGTAGCTAACATTAGGGTCAGGGAATGGCACAAACGGCATCACAGATTGACATTCCATTCAAAAGGGCCAACTTTGACGATACGCCACAGACACGCCCTTTGACGTAGAGTCGCAAAGAGCACATGTTCAGCACCATCTTCTGACTGTACTGATTGATTTTGAAGCAGAACAGACAAATTCTTGGGAGGAGTTCGTTCATAAACATTTTTGAAAAAAAAACACAAAAAACTTGCGTATTTTTTGAAATATCAAAATACTTTCAATTACTTATTTTCATGGTACAGTCTGGATATGCTACGTGTGAAGTTTCGTGTGACTCGGAGACAAGCGTACAGATTGCACTTGGAACATTTTTCTTTCGTGTTTTTGCGCTCTAGCGAAAAAACTATTCAGGTGGAGATGGGAGTGGCCGACGTGGGGAGGTGCAGCACTAATTTCTGCATGTATAGATATCAGGTTTTTGGATGTGCGACAAAGTATGGCGGTGTTATGAGCGTTACGGATTGCTGAAAAACAGCGCCACCTAGTGGTTGTCCAAGTGTGCGCCATGAACGTGACGCATAGAATATAAAGGTTTTACCAGCCCCGACAACCTTGGCATATAAAAGTTTGCATATATGTTGAGATGGTGCAAAGAGGCCCAAAAAGAATATAATAATAATAATAATAATAATAAACGAAGCATTTCAATAGGGACCTTCCAGTTCACTGGCTCGGTCCCTAATAATAGGAATAATAATAAACGAAGCATTCAATAGGGACCTTCCAGTTTCACTGGCTCGGTCCCTAATAATTTAAATATACTCTTGGGGTTCTTTACTTGATCTCAGCCAAGTTACTTAAAATGGAGTCTGCATTAATGATCGGCTATGTCCATGATTATTCTTTATAAATAATATGCTGCGCTGCTGGCTCCTCTTACTGGCACTTCCATGTAGCTCATGGAAGGGAGGTTGCCCGGTGTGGTTCTTTGGGGGCGTGCGCCGCTCTCCTTGTCTTAAACCTTTCCATGTAGGCACATGGAAGGGCAGGGAGGAGTGCTCCCCCTGCCTATAGGCTTTCCACGTAGGCACGTGGAAGGGCAAGGAGGACCCAGAATAGAGCCACACCGCCAAAAGTAAGAACAAAATATTTAAACATACTTCTAGCATACCCCTCAGGGTTCCTTAATTAATCTCAGCAGTTACTTAAACTAGAGTCTGCATTAATGATCGGCTATGTCCATATTTATTCTTAAATAATAATATGTCTGCGCTGCTGGCTCCTCTTAACGGCACTTCCATGTAGCTCATGGAAGGGAGGTTGCCTGGTATGGTTCTTGGGGGGGGGGGGGGGGGGGGGGGTCTCTGCTGCCGCTCTCCTTGTCTTAAACCTTTTCATGTAGGCACATGGAAGGGCAGGGAGGAGTGCTCCCCCTGCCTTAAGGCTTTCCACGTAGGCACGTGGAAGGGCAAGGAGTTCCCAGAACAGAGCCATACCGCCAAATGTAATATTCTGCAAATGTAATTCTGCATGTAATATTCTGCTTTAGAATAAAGATTATTTTGACAAAAGTGGTCCTGACTGAACTAAAGTTTGATGAATGGTGTCAGACTGCTGCTGTGTTTGTTTGTAAAACTGAAATCCAAATACTTTATTTATATAGGCTACGCAAAAAGCCTTAGCATGTTCAATAGTGGTAGGCAACCCCTAGGCTTACAGAAATGGTTTAATCCTATGGCTCAGCAGCCAATTGGAACTTGTGACACTCACCCGTTCAAACTGGACAAGTAGCCAAAAGTTAAAAATGTGATGTTTAAAAGTAAGGAAATTGGTGAAATTGAGATCACACGTTGTCAACATGTTGTCAATGTGTCGTCAACGCATTGATGACGTGTTGTCAATGTGTTGTTAACGTGTTGTTAACATGTTGTTAATGTGTGAAAAATCATTACGGTATTGACAACGCACAAAACGTGTTTGTGTGATAAAAAAAACACATATTTTTGAGCTGCTCGGCTACCATATGTACACGTGTGGCGGAAGTCAGAGGTCAGCAGGACAAAGGCCTGCAGATATGGAGGGAGTATGAGGAGGTCCAACATGTGTACAGTAAATGTGGCTGAAGGACCAAACTCAAGCACGTCTGCTATCGTGTCCAAGCTGCTTCGGGATACTTTAGACTTGGATATATATATATATATATATATATATATATATATATATATATATATATATATATATATATATATATATATAGACACGTGTTAATAAAGACCACCTGGAGGTAAACCAACCCAGAGCCATCAGCGGGTTCAAGGGTTTCCATTTTCCCTGACTACCCTGCGTTCATCAATGTTAAGAAATTACTTTGCAGTCGAAAGGGAGTTTGTTGTGTTTTTATATCCTGGACAAGATGCTCATCACACACAACGGGACCGAGGAACAGCTTCAGGATCCGACAGAAGCGGAATGGAGATCTAGGCAAACATCTGGAGATTTAAATAGAGATGGAGGAAAACATCTGGAGATTTAAATAGAGATAGAGGAAAACATCTGTAGTTCAGTCAGGACCACTTTTGTCAAAATAATCTTTTATTCTAAAGCAGAATATTACATGCAGAATATTACATTTGGCGGTATGGGCTCTGTTCTGGGACCTCCTTGCCCTTCCACGTGCCTACGTGGAAAGCCTTAAGGCAGGGGGGAGCACTCCTCCCTGCCCTTCCATGTGCCTACATGGAAAGGTTTAAGACAAGGAGAGCGGCAGCAGAGACCCCCAAGAACCATACCAGGCAACCTCCCTTCCATGAGCTACATGGAAGTGCCGTTAAGAGGAGCCAGCAGCGCAGACATATTATTATATGTATTAAATTATATTTATTTAAGAATAAATACGGACATAGCCGATCATTAATGCAGACTCTAGTTTAAGTAACTGCTGAGATTAACTAAGGAACCCTGAGGAGTATGCTAGAAGTATTTTTAAATTATTTTGTCATTACATTTGGCGGTGTGGCTCTGTTCTGGGTCCTCCTTGTCCTTCCACGTGCCTACGTGGAAAGCCTATAGGCAGGGGGAGCACTCCTCCCTGCCCTCCCATGTGCCTACATGGAAAGGTTTAAGACAAGGAGAGCGGCGCACGCCCCCAAAGAACCACACCAGACAACCTCCCTTCCATGAGCTACATGGAAGTGCCAGTAAGAGGAGCCAGCAGCGCAGACATTATTATTATTTATAAAGAATAAATCACGGACATAGCCGATCATTAATGCAGACTCCATTTTAAGTAACTTGGCTGAGATCAATTAAAGAACCCTAAGAGTTATGCTAAAAGTATATTTAAATTATTTTGTTCTTACATGGCGGTGTGGCTCTGTTCTGGGTCCTCCTTGTCCTTCCACGTGCCTACGTGGAAAGGTTTAAGACAAGGAGAGCGGCGCAAGCCCCCAAAGAACCACACCAGGCAACCTCTCTTCCATGAGCTACATGGAAGTGCCGGAAGAGGAGCCAGCAGCATAATAACTGATACCTCTAAGCAGACACTAGTTGAAGTACATGCTAGTATAACTAGAAGGTCCCCCGGAATTTTGTATACATTTATTGAATTTAGCCAGCAGTTACAGGGCACTCATTGCTTTTTTGAGCATCGAGAATGTAGGGCTGTTCGATTTAGCCCAAAAATAAAATCTCGATTTTCTTCTCTCAAAATCCGATTTTCGATTACGATTACAATTATTTTGTGAAATAACAAAAGACAAAGAAATTATTTCAAATATGCTGTTTATTGAACATTTTCCCCATTGGGCTTTAAACATTTCTCTGATTAAACCAGAAATGAATGAAAAAAGTGCAAAATTCTTTTTGTAAAATAAATAAAGCTTGAAGAATATACGTTAAGTAAAATAAGACATTTTCGAAACTAAACTGGGTCTTTACAAGCTAAATAATAAAGTAACCCATGAATGAACACACATAAACACACAGTCTACCATCGACACACACACACACACACATTCTACCATCGACACACACACACACACACACATTTCACACACACACATTCTACCATCGACACACACACACACACACATTTCACACACACACACACACACACATACACATTCTACCATCGACACACACACACACACACACACACACACACCTTCTATCCACACACACACACACACACACGGTCTACCATCAACACACACAACACACACACACACACACAAACACATTCTACCATCGACACACACACACACACACACCTTCTATCCACACACACACGGTCTACCATCAACACACACACACACACATACACACATTTCACACACACACACACACACACACACACACACACACATTTCCCACACACACACACACACAAGTAAATAGCCACGACTTTATAAAACTCCTCCGTGATTTTCATGTACTCGTCGTAAAACGCGCAACACATAAAACTCACCCGCCGGGACCAAAACAAATATTTTAGACTCAAAACTCAACATGGCCGCTCTTGAAAGCGCGCGACGCATAAGTTATACTAGGTGCGAAATGGGTTTCCCTAAAAAGTCACCCGCCGCTCATATAACCGTGAATAACACAACGGACTTGCTCTTCTTTTTAGCAACTAAATCCAACGCCGACATGTTTGTTTACAATGTGCCGTAAAGCCATGTGGTGAGAAGTGGTCAGAGGCGGAAGTAACTACGGCAAAGCAGCTCAGCGGGGCTGTGGCGTAATTGCGTTAGTTGAAGTGAAAAATCGATTTTACGAGTTTCACGTTTTCACATCTTCCTAGTTACATAATCGCGATTAAGATTTAATATCGATTAATCGAACAGCCCTACGAGAATGCTTGCGCCTCAGCTGGAGGTATCGTTCGTGCCCATCTACCCATAGCCTTAAGAGTTGAGACGGGAGCTACCGATGCTGCAGTTGTTGCCGCTCCTATCCGGAATGAATGAGGAGTGTAGCGCTCTGGAGGAAGCCCGCAGGTTTGGCGGAGTAGGCGAAGACGTGAGGCAAACCAAGCTCGGGACATGGAATTTCCTTCTTCCGTGGCAAAGAGAGGCTCCTGGTTGCTGGCTCGGGGACGACTTTTCATGTATTGAGTCATAGAAGACAGGGGACAAAAAGCAGAATTAGATCAAAAATTATGACTGAGGATCCTTTCCTATCTCTATCAGTCTTTGAATGCTTGAGTAATAAGGAAAAGTGGTGAGGATTAATTGATACGTCAGCAATAGTGAGGTCATGCGAAGGATCAAAAGATCCTGTGCGTGTAGTAAATTCGCCACCTCTGAGAAATCCATAGAAAGTGGTGAGAGACAGTTTCCAATAGTAAATCTGTGTATTGAAGATGAGTATTCTGCCCAAATTATTGTACCTTTTCCAAAATATCCCTTTGCCGCCTCCTCCAGACTTCTTTCCTAGATTCAAGAAACTTTTTTGCAATTTTATTTGGAAAAATAAACGCCCCAGACTTCGTTTGTCCCTACTGTATCTACCATATGACAGGGGAGGGCTCCAATGCCCCAATTTATTATGGTATTACTGGGCTACTCAAATTAGAACTATGAGGTATTATTACCACACAGAGAACTCGCCAGTATGGAAAGACATTGAATCCAGCTCTGAAAAGATTCCATTACCTGCATATATATATTCGGACACTTTTAAAAACCTTAAAAAGAAAACCACGAATCCGATAGTTAAGAACATGATTGTGGTTTGGTATGATGTACATAAATACCACAAGGAAACTTCTGTTCTTTCCAGGTTTAGTCCAATTTGGGGTAATAACCATTTTGTACCAGGAAGGGCTGATGGTGGGTTAAAATTATGGGCTGATAGAGGACTAAAGCAAATTAAGGATATTTATAATCCTGAAGACGGCCATCTTAAAACGTTTAAGGACCTAGTGAGTATGTATAACATTCCCCATAAACACTTCTTCAAATATTTACAACTCACAAGTTTTATTAGATCCTATCAGAACCAATCCATTACCATCCCAACTTTAGCTACACTGGAGAAAAATCTAATTAAAAATCCCTTTGAGAAAAGAATTATTTCAGCTATTTACAATCTTTTGAGTGACAATTCATCCGAATCATCAGATTCTAAACTAAATTCATGGGAAGGTGATCTACAAAAGGAAATTACTAATGAAGAGTGGATTGTGGCATGTAAGAATGCTCAGTCTCAAACTGCCAATACAAGGTTAAAATTGCTGCAATACAACTGGTTAATGAGAGTGTATATTACACCAGAAAAACTAAATAAATTTAAAGGTGCGCTATGCAACTCGGTTATTCCTCCGCTGTTTCTGGGTTTTCGCCGGAATTGGGCTCGCATTTCTCACTATAGAGCTCCCCCTGCAGCTTCGGAATAGGCCTACAACACTGTCGTAAAAACTCATTGACAACGCCCCCCACCCCCCACTTCGATAAATAAATAGTAATACACAACGAGAACCTGGATTCGGACCGCAAACAAACATGTGTGGTAGCAAGTCACTGCTAGGATAAACCCTCACTAGCTAGCAAGCTAGCCATGAAGCAACCAAGCGAAACACATACAGGGCTCACAATAAAACGGTCGAGCAAAACACATTGTTCAACAGACTCTCAAACCACATTACAAAAACGAAGTTCACCCAAGGGTAGGCTACTTACAATTTCAGCAGCAAGACAGCCAAGTCGGCATCCGTTTTGCATTCTTCCGAGTCTCTCAGTTGACGCCATTCCGCATAAGCTCGCCCTATGTTCACTCGTGTCTGGTTTCTTTGTTTATCATAATCCTTTCTCTTACTCTTCGATTCCTCCGACCTTCCCCTCTTGGGTCTTGATGGATCCATAGTGGATTTGTCGATTGATCCAGAATTGCCTTGCAACTGACTCTTTATATTCAGCCGGACCCATGTTTGGCACCCCCACCCAGGTCTACCGTAAAGCAGTGAAACTACAATCTGACTACATTTTCGAGGCGCGATTGGATACTTCCGCTGCGTCACATCCGTAAGTGGCCGGGACGGCCACATGAAGTTGCATGTTCGGTTTTTCCGCGGGGACCCAACAGGGGGAGATGAAACACCCACCAAACAACCCAGAAAGTGTTGTAGAACGATCAGAACGACTCTCAACCTGCATGGTTAAGGTTATTTTTGATAAACGAGTTGCATAGTGCTTCTTTAATCCCAATATTCCAGATTTGTGCACAAGATGTGGGGACGACAAGGGAACACTTATCCACTGTATATGGAAGTGTCCGAGAATAAGTGAATTCTGGACTGAAGTTGGAAAAACTATACAGGACATTTTATCAATCCGAATAATAATAGAACCTAAACTTTTTATTCTAGGCATCTATCCAAAGAAACACAATATAAGTAGAGGAAAACAGATCTTTGTAAACATTTGCCTGTTACAGGCCAAAAGTTTGATTGCATTAACATGGAAAAGTAATGGGAGACCAAGTATTAGACAGTGGTTCAAAGAAATGTCGTTATGTCTGCTTCTAGAAAAAATTACGTATACACTCAGGGACAAACAAGAAAAGTTTCAAGTAATATGGGGCCCATTCATTAACTACATCAGGGACAAGGATCTCTCTCAGATGCTTGATGAAGTGAGGGAGGGATAAATACAGCCTCTGCTTTAGAGGTCAGGTAGTACCCGCGGATTTTTTTAATTTTTTTAAATTTATTTTTTATTATTATTATTTTTTTTTCTTACTTATTAATCTACGCATTTATATGTGTGTGGTTATGCGTACATTGACATACTTTTTCTCATTATGTACTATGTGTCGGTATGCATTTATATGTATGTGTGTATGAATGTATGTATACAGTGTGTGTGTACACACATACTGTATACGTGTGTATGTGTGTGTATATGTATGTGTATGTATGTATGTATGTATGTGTATGTATATGTATGTATGTATATGTATATATGTGTATGTATATGTATGTATATGGATATATATTTTTTTCTTCTACATATGTATTTTTATTTTACTTTTACTATATTTTATTTTATGTTATTATTAAGTCTGTTTTTATTTGGTGTTCTTTTGTAAAAAAAATGGAAAACTCAATAAATACATTTAAATAAAAAAAAATCTGTGTATTGACCAAGCACCCGCCCCTTAAGTATGTGATTAGTTTTTTTTCAAGAGTGTAAGAGTGAAGGGAAGATGAATATCATTGCCTTGAGGTTTCTCTTTCTTAAGGCCATTAAGCAGAAGACGGACGGATGGGTTCCCGAGCAGGCTGATGGTGGATGGATCCAGGCAGCGCAGATGGAACTGAATACCTGCGACTAGGTCTTTAATGGAAGATGGCTGCATTTTTCAGGATTCAAAACAATGAACTAAAAGGCACATACGATGGAAATATGACGGGCAGAACTTCTGCAGAGGAGGTGGCACAAAAGGAGGTGAAATAAGACCATGCAGAGTCGTACATCTTTAAGTAGATTAGCTAAGCCTGATCGCATATAGTGAGCAGCAGAAGCATGTATGATTGCATGATGTGTTTAATCTAACACTGTTTGGGAGAATGGGGGGCAAGGCAGGCTGGATGGCGCTGCCACCGGGCACAGCTGGCGAAATCAAACCGGGACAAGGAATCAGCAATTTGTTGTCCAATCCTGGAATGTGAGCTGCTCTAATAATGAAATACCTAACACGGATAACCAAGTGATGCGTCTTACAAATCCATTAATAAAAGGAACTGAAGAACGCCCTTGTTAATATGTTAACGGTTGCCTCATGTCATGAAAAAGGCTTTATTTTCTCAAGCCCCTGTTGAGGAGGCGGCTTCGTCTCGGGCACACTGACTTGGGATGCCCGTCTCCGCAATAACTGCAAGCTGTTATGAATAAATAACAGCATATGTATCAACCTCACATAGCCACTAGGGAACAGAAACAAATATAAGCTGTATTAACCGCACCTGGCCACCAGATGGCAGCACATGATACACTGGGGGCGGGCGCTCAACTCTAGCCAGAGTATATTACACGTCGTAGAGGCCACGCACTATCGAGCGCACACAAGCAGGGGAGGGGAGAAACTAGAGGCAGCGTATCCATTAGATATCGAAACAAATAAAGTGAGTTAAAAGCGATCCTGTGTTGGCGGCCTTCTTCCTCAAAGAACATCACAATCAAGCGTGAATATATTTATAACTATAGAAGCTGCACACGTTTCATTGAAATTGAAGCACATGGGAGTCACTGGTTGAGTCACGTTGGTTTCTTCGGTTTGGGGTTTTGAAGGGGTTGGCCTACAGCCACAGATCAAGGGCACAGTTTGTGCGAGTGAGAAAAGGAGCTGCAAATTGAGCAGGACAGCTTGGTGGCCTGTGAAATGCCTGCTAATAAGAGCCAGGTCGACTACTGACCAGTCTTTGGTTGAATCTTTGTATGAACATGAAGCTTTAGCAGAAAATGATTTGTGGTATTTGAAAAAAAATGTTCCACCATAAGACAAGGCCATATCCGAAATGATGGCTAGGTATGTGTCCAGTTCGGCTCTACGGGTAGATATTCCCTGTTTTAGACAGTCTGGGGTCACATTCTTTCAGCATCACTGACATATCTCCACAGTCCACGATACGTCTATCGCTAATCTCAAAGCCGAGCAGGATTTTATCAAGTTGACGTCATTACCTGCAAGGATTTGGCTTCTGAGATGTGGGGAAACTGCAGCGGCCGGAGGAAAGAATGGGACCCCTGTGGAGATTGGAACTGCGCTTCCCAGCGTTCTCCGCGGGAATGTGGTGCCGTGGAAACGTGTTGTGGTGACGTCATCATTCGGCGCCGCACCTGTTGGACCGTGCGTTGGACCTGCGAACGGTGAGGAGCCTGTCGGACCATGCGCTGGACCTGCGGACAGTGAGGAGGGAAACATGCCTCCAGCTGATGAAGACGGGCCGGCTGAATGTGTTGCACCGGACTCCAGGACTTAAATCCTGGAATTCATGGTGGCGAGCAACGACTGGATGTTGTTCAGGGCTGACACCATGGGGTCGTTATTGGCCGGGTAGGCGGAGCTGGCTGCTTCGTCTGGGACTCGTGCTCTTTTGGAAGGCGGCGCGGCGGCTGGAGCTGGGACTGCGGCGGAGTTTCGGGAGCCGTGTTTCCTTTTCTTTGCAGATTTTCTAGGAACAGAATAGTTGGAGAGAAATGCGGATGCTGTTTCGGAGCGGATGTTCTCCTTAAACAGCGCAAACAGCTCCTCGTGAGAAGCCCCTACTGGAGCAGTAATGTCATTTTTAAGCAACGCTTCTAGGAGTTTAGGCACTGGCCAATCCTCAATGCTGGGAGTATTTGGATTTTTACTTGCCAAACGAGAGCTCCGGCGGATGGGAATGACGCTCTCTTCGCTGGCTTCCTCTGCCTCGGATAGTTGCTGAGACTCCGTGATGCCGTCGACCCGCCATAAATCCTCGTCGTAGATAGACATGGTGAGCAGTGAGGTAAGTAGAAATACGTACACGATGTTACGAAGTAAGGGGCTAGGCAGGAGAGGCAGACGAGATCCGGGCGAGGCAGGAGAGGCAGACGAGATCCAGGCGGAGAGATCCAGGCGAGGGGCGAGGCAGGAGAGGCATACGAGATCCGGGCGAGGGGCGAGGCAGGAGAGGCAGTCGAGATCCAGGCGAGGGTCGGCAACGGGAGAGCAGTCTGGAGAAAAGAGCTGGAGAGTCTAGTGCGAACATGTAGACACTCTTGCAAAGCTAGCAGAGAAAGCAGCGAAGATAGGCAGGCTGAAGCAGCTTTAAATAAGGCGCCAAGAATGATGTTTGCCAATGGGTGTTTGAGGGGGAGTCAGCTGAGCTGTCAGCTGACTGTGTATGGTATCCAATGGGAAGCTAGGGGAATCAGCTGATGTATGTCTATAATAATACTACGTATTTGAAGCGCTCTGCATGCGTAACGTAACCTAACGCGGCAATTATGACTACTGTGATATCTGCAAGGGCGTAACTTTGGGTCTGCCATTGGGGGGGTTAAACTCGCGGCATATTTATTTATTTATTTGTTTATTTATTTATTGAATCATTTTCTTGTGTAAAAGGTGACATGCCAATTTGCCGTTCTTGTATTAGAAATACATTGCGATACTTTTACTGATTTTGGCTACTTTTTGACTATATGCCATAATGACACAGTAGTTAAATTCAGTGTTTAAGCACTAGCCAACAGTGGCAGCTTCCACCTAATTGATTTTGTTGTGTGTGTTCACTATCTTATGAAAAAAAACACAAGAACTTAAAGATTAATCAATTGCATCACTGTATTGGCACCTACATGCAGCAAATGTATTATGCACAATTCAACTCTCAAACACATCACACAATACAGGGTGGCACACTGGAGTGCAGCTTGCACCTCTATTCTGAACATGGCAAACTGATTTCACATATTGGTGGGCATCACCAGTTCAAACTAACAAAATCTAAACAAAAGCATGTAAATACAAAAGAAGGCCTATCTGTCAATCACATTTGAAGGTATTTTACAACATATTAGGCTAAAATAAGAATTGACTAAAAGAAACAGGATGCTATACTGACGTCTATTCTGCCAGCAACTATAGTACTACTAGCAGACTATAGATATTGTTGGGCAATTCTGATAAAAGCACCAAACACCTGTTTGCGTCTCTGTGTAAAAGAAATGAACTGTGTACACACACTGACTTCTTAGTTAAGAGGACCAATTTGTCCTGATGGATCGTCCTGCGTCTGTGTGAAACGATCTGGGTTCTCATAAACCCGTTCGCGGTGGTAAGAGACGAGCAGAGTCTACAGCGTCCGCTTGCAGAGCAGAGTCTACAGCGTCCGTTCACTCCAATAATAACCCGGTCACGGTGATAGATTACGCTAACCATAACCTAACCATAACCATAACCCAAACCATAACCAAACCATAACCCTTTTTGGAGTGAATTGTTTCACAGTAGACTGCGGACGCTGTAGACTCTGCTCTGCGAGCGGACGCTGTAGACTCTGCTCGTCTCTTACCACCGCGAACGGGTTTATGAGAACCCAGATCGTTTCACACAGACGCGGGAGGGAACCTTTTGCGTCAGTATCAGATGTCTAGGGGCGTGATGACAAATCGTCGGTATATTACGAGTTGGGATGAGAACGTGTTGGATATTATGGCCCCCCCTTGTTCAGATGCGTTCCGCGGTCCATGCTATAGCATGGACCGCGGAACGCATCTGAACAATAATATTCATTTATAGTGCATGAAAGGAACCCTGAGAATTCGAACACCACGGCGAGCACCCTATATTGTGCACTATATCCGTGATAGGGAACTATTTCGAACACAGCTCATGGTATAACAATAGGGGTATTTACCTCCTTTTCGTCAGGATTTTTACTCTTTTTCGACCAACAATGAAAAAGAGTTGTCTGGCTGCCTTTCCGTGTCCTTTTCATCGCCACATTCATTTAGCATGAACCTTCTCAACTATTCATCCCAGCGACTGCGCGAAATAGTTCGGTTTGGTAAAGAAAACGGGTTGGGTCATACCAAGTAGTCGGTGGGCGGGCGGGGAGGGGGGGGGTACATTACAGATGATTAAAACATGATACTATCTTGCTGCCAAATTAAATTAATAAAGAAAACAAACAGAATATTTCATATTTTTCTGAATTATGTGTGATGATATTGGGGGGGTTATGCTGGATCTGATTTTTGGGGGGGGTCATGACCCCCCTAACCCCCCCGCAAATTACGCGCCTGGATATCTGTACTGAGCCGAGCCTGACTTCGTGGCCTGCCTGAACTAACGCTATGCCCAATATTTAAATAGAGATAGAGGACAACATTTGGAGATTTAAATAGAGATAGAGGAAAAGATCTGGAGATTTAAATAGAGATCTAGGAAAACATCTGGAGATTTAAATAGAGCTAGAGGAAAACATCTGGAGATTCAAATAGAGATAGAGAAACATATCTGGAGATTTTAATGGAGATAAAGGAAAACATCTGGAGATTTAGTAGGAAGCTCGATGTGAGTTTCAGAATGCATTGATGATTTTATGTCACAAATTACGAAAAACAAATGTTTTTTGTGGGTCACATTTCGGAAAACTACTTCGAAACATGGAAACTGTTGCTGTATAAAATATACCTATAGCCTTTATACAGTATTTCAAATATTACATATGCACAATAACCGTAATAAAACATATTGAGAACATTTTAATTTGACAGCACAAGTTAATTTATGAAACGACATACAGGAACTGAATGCAAGAGGCTCAACGCGGAAGAGGGTGAATATTTGAGCAAAAACGTCTAATTAGTCTAATTTAATTCTAACGCAGACAGGGTTTAACAGAGAACAGAGCGCTCAATTAAACCAATTTATCATCATCAACTCATCATCAGCATTATTGTACACATTGTCCATTCATCCAGTAGTACACATGTGCCAGGTCTTGGTGTTCCCCTGGATCAGTGGCTCAGTTTAAAGAGTCACAGTCTCCTTGATGACACTGCTCCCTGGTGAAGACCTGTCCATCAGGATGTGCTCTCCATGTGATCTTATGTCCGTCGGTCATCGTTGCGTTTTCCACCAACTGTTGTATCTGAAAACCAAACCAAAAACATATAACATCAAATGAGCACTTGTAGTCTGTGGAGCCCTCTATTGTTATGGAGGTCGTTGCTCAAAGACTAGCAACAGGTCATTTTAAGAAGGTTTCAGAACTGAGCTGTGTATGATGACTTTCTTTTAAGACAGCAGAGAGTCCGTCCATGATGCTTTGGGATGTGAGCAAATGAGGATTTCACAGTGCAGCGTGCAGAACACAGGGAAACGCTCACTTGTTTTAAAACAGCAGCTTTTGTTGCCGGGTCATTCAGGTCCTGCAGGTCCTCCGAGTGCACCTTCACTTTGAACAGCCTTGTTTTAGTACCTGATTATCCCACGCACACACACATGCACACATATACACACATTTGATGCAATGGATAATTAATAAATAAAATGCAACATTGTTCAGTAATATACCCAAAACACAGATATCTGCTTACAGGTACAGAGGAACGGAAGCGCCTTTGAACACAACACACCACCCCATCTTGCTGTCGACGCCTCAACCACGGCACCGCACAGGGTAACGGAGGTAAAGGTATAGAAATCATTTGGCAACCAGTGTCTGAAAGAGGAGTAACGCCCGTCTGACCACCTCCATTTATCACTGAAGAGGCCAATCCAGACCTCGTGACCATCGGCTTCCTCCTGGACCACCTGGTTCTCCTCTGGGTTCCTGATGCTGACTAGGTCTGTGTGGTGTGACCTGCAGTATTCCCGCGCCGCCTTAAATGACATCGCTTGGAGGCCTCGGACATATCTGTCTCGACCTTGTTTGTTAGCTGTAGTGAAAAGACATTATTTAAAATGTGTTTAACTTTGATTATGTGTATGATTTGAGTTTATTTGTGTATACCTGTAGCAGCGTATTCCTTACCATCATAACACATGGGAACGCATAATTTTTTGGGATTCCCGAAAGATGACCACATGCCATCCTTGGAAGTAACCACGATATGCCAACTGTTAGGTGTTGACTTGAAGTTTCTGTAATTTCTCTCGCCATCTATGTAGAAATGATTGTCGGCCAGGAGCCAGTACCACTCCGCAGGACCACCAGGATAATTTCCTAGCCACACACTGCCTTGGGTAGCGACCAAGGGATGCAGTGCTATCATTGCCCCCATGTTGTCTATGGTGGCCAGGTCGAAACCTCTCTCTCTGCAGTGGCTCTGCGCATCCAACCAGGTTTTGGGTGTTTCTACTAAGCAGTGTTGGCGGTAGTGGTCACAAAAGGATGGGCCAATACACAATCCTGGTATAGGGGGAATAAGAAAGGGTGTGACGACACTAGAAGCACGATACGATACGCAATATTGGTTTCACGATACGATATATAGTCGCGATATTAAAGATTACGTTCAAATGAAGACAATGTATAATTGAACAAGATTACTTGTTTATTCCTGAGGGAGGAAAATGTACTACGAGGACAATGTTTACCACACAGTACGGCTGAGGTATGAAACAATAGTTAAAATAACGGCGAACTATGACATTCAGTTAGAAATACTAAAAAAATATATATACATAAAAATATCAACATAAAGCTAGTGTTCTCCGGTCCCTTGCAGACTGATGACCTGTGTCCAGTCGCGCACTTAATTCTGCACTCAAATAGAAAACATACCAAAAATAAATCAACATAAAGCTACTGTTCTCCACTGCATGGGGACATTCGGACTGTTAATTAGCAGGCTAAAATTAGATTATATTTATTATACTCTATCTCGAGTTGGACTTAACAGAGACGTCCACTAATAAAAAGCTAAAACGTCGTCAGACGATAGCCGATGGGTTCCCAGATTGCATTTTGGCCGATGCGTTCCGCCTCTTTTGCTCTCCACACAGACTGGTTACCCGGATGTGACCAAAGCCGCTCAAACGTGATTGGTCAATATGACTCGGACTACAAACGGAAACCGATGCCAAAATATTGTCCCTTTGACTACCGATACCTGTTTATGGAGATTAATGTGAAAGTGAATGAGTCGTGTTCATTTCGCGATGCATTTTTAAAATCTCCACGATGCATATCTTCACGTTTTAATTTTGCGATATTTCATGGCACGATATTTCGTGCCACGATATTTCGTCACACCCCTAGTGAATAATCACATGATTTACTATTACGTATTTTCAGAAAAAAATATAAACTCATAAACATGGTATATTCTATTGTGAAGTATGATGTACTAAAAATCGAAAAAGCAGACAAATATATCAAGACCAACAGATACACTTTTCTCAAATACATTTAACCTTTGATGCACACACCCGAAGATGATGTGAAAACAAATGCACCAACCTGAGATTAGAAAAAAAAAATGTATCCATTCCATAGCGTCCGTGCCTACATAATAAGAGAAAATGACTTTAAAATTGTAACTCAGTCACATTACATTTTTAGTGAAACATGAATGAACTTCTTGGAGGAAGAATCCACATAGTTCAAAGGAGTTTCTCTCTTACACAAATAAAAAACTTTTAGATTAGATTAAGTCAATTTGAATATGTTTTACTTACTGTTTAACTACATGTCTTAATTTTCATGCAGCAAAAAATATTATAATATAAACAGACTTACCTTTAGTTTTCCTTGTTGAGCTATCAATGAGATGTTTCAATTACCGGCTACTTCTTTCTCCGTCTCCCTATATACCTTCCTCCAAACCCCTTCCATCTCCAGCTCTCACATTTGAAATGCAAAATTATGTATCAGAAAGTAGGCCTACATTCATCAGTTTCAGATTTCATGTCCAACTGCTTGCCTGCCTGTCTGTCTGTATGTCTGTAATTCCAGGTTGTTGAGGGATTTTAACACTATACGATTATAATATCCAAATAAAAACATTTGTACCCCTTATCATAGAAATACACCAGTTGCCACCTTGATGGGTTATTTTTGTGACATTTCTACTTTTTAAAGTTTCTTAGATGACGAGTGTTGTGAGTGAAGGCGTGTGGCCAAGTGATTTATTTAGCATTTTAAATCCTCCCATCCCTTTGCAAGGTAATTAGCCTGAAAAAATAGGCTCTAAAGCTCATTTGCCATCAAAATCGATCAGTAAGTGGAAGTGACAGTGAGTGATTTGGTCGGGAGCCGCTTACACCTTCTGCTGTACAGGAGCACAGGAAGGACATTTGGAGGAGAGGAAAACAATGTTTTGCTTAAAATAACCAAAGTAACCACTTTTTAATTTGCATGTGTGTGTGCGTGTGCAAAGACAATCAGATACTCAAAATAAGGTGAGGGTGCTCAAAATAAAGACGGCTCCACAGACTAAAGTGCTTATTTGATCTTATAAAAAAAAGTCTGATCTGAACTGCTGTCATTTATTCATATAAAGAACAAATCATTTCAAATCATTTGGTTTTCAGATACAACAGTTGGTGGAAGATGCGAACATCGACCAACGGACATAAGATAACATGGAGAACACATCCTGATGGACAGGTCTTCACCAGGGAGCAGTGTCATCAAGGAGACTGTGACTCTTTAAACTGAGCCACTAACCCAGGGCTCATACTACTGGATGAATGGACAATGTGTACGATAATTGATGATGCTGATGATGAGTTGAGTGTGAATATCCAATATCTTCTAACTTTAACTCGGTTTGACAAGATAAATACGCAATGGATCAATCAACAGATTTTGACATGTTGTGTTGATTTACTCCCTGTGAATACAGGCAATGTCACAGCGACGTATGAGAGGTGTGCTCAATGTACACGCTTGCGGTGCTGGCGACGGAGAAATTGATATTGGCCTGGATAACGTACGTGTGGATTACAGCATGGATAACGTGCACGTCTGGATAAGCACATGGATAAAGTATGTGTGGAAAACACATGGATAACGTACATTTGGATAACCACATGGATAACGTCCATCTCGTTCATCTTTTTTCCATTAACTTGAATGGAGACAGATAGCTGGGTATATGGAATTAAGTGTTTTATTTTAAAACATATATTATATTAGAGTGGACTTACAAGTTACTTTTTCTTCTTCTTCATATGAATTGCAAGGTGTGCAGGGGCTCAGGAGGCCACCGACAGGGAGTGGCACTGAATCAGGGGAGCCCACTGCTGGAACACAGAAGTGGTTCTCTCTCATGGATGAGGCAACCGGTGGCAGGCCATCTATTCAGCCTCCATGCCTCATTGCCTCAGCCTGGGGAGAGAACCCTTCCATTTCTGAATCAGCGTCCCTGATTCAGTGCCACCAGAGCCAGAAAGTGAGGCTCCAGAGCCAGGGAATCTGTCAGGGTCAGAGGAGCCAGGGCCACAAAAAAGGCAAATGGCGTGACGCCATACTGGAGCTGCTGGAGAGGGCAGAGGAGAGGGCCAGGCGAGATGAGGCCTGGGAGGAGAGGCTGTTAAATGTATTAGAAAAGATTGTTGAGAATTTAAAAAAAAAATGAAGACGGAAAGAAATGCTTGTTTTCAAAATAATCCAACAGAAATGGATGAGCACTGACTGATGAAAACTAATATCTACAAAGCAAATTCTAACATATCAACATTTCCTTAACTTTTGGTGCTAAAAGAGCAGCAGCGATGCGTCCACGCAGCTGTTCCCCACACTAAGTCTGGCTAAAGCTGACCACTGCCGTCATCTGGCCCCAGTGCCTCTTCCACAGGCTCAAGTGTGTCTCCATCTCTGAAGTAGAAGTTGTGCAAAATGGCACAAGAAGCAATTACCTTCACTGCAAAAGCAGGGTGCATTTCCAGAGCCTTGAAAAAATATTGATCGCCACCTGGTCTTCATAATGCCAAATGCTCTTTCGATCACAGAACGGGCCTTTACATGCTACCTGTTGAACCTTGCTGCAACTGCACTTCTCACTGACTTCCTGTAAGGTGTTATGAACATGATGGGTCATGACATACAGAGATATCCACCTTCCCCTAGAATACAATAGCCTTCAGGTGGATACAGTCACATACAAAGAACTCTGGAATCATGGACAGAGCCTGGGGTAGCCAACAAATATGTCCAGAAACTGAAACTGGTGGTCTCACACAGCTTGCATGTGAACAGAATAAAACAATTTTTCTGTTGAAGTAGCACTGAGCAGCATCTGCACTTGGGAGCTTGATTCTTATATGACAGCCATCAATGCTGCCCTCAACCCTGGCGAATGCTGCAGAGCCATCTAGACGTTCAAAGCCAGCACCAGTTCTTTGAAGCTCATCAGGTGGTGGAAAGCAGATGACCCTGTTTTTGAGGCTGATTATTTTGTGTGCGACCCTGTGGATGGTTTCATTCACCGTAGAACGTGGGATGCTACACACTCTCGAGACGACGCGGTAACAAGTTGAACTCGCCAGCCAAAACAGCGCCACTAGGTACTTCTAGGTCATGATAGTGGTCAACATTGTCCTCCTACTAAATGTATTCCCTCAGGAATAAACAAGTAATCTTGTTCAATTATACAATGTCTTCATTTGAACTTCATTTTTAATATCGACTATATCGTATCGTGAAACCAATATCGTGTATCGTATCGTATCGTGCATTTAGTGTATCGTCACACCCCTAGTCAGTAGGCTTTTACTCCAAACTAGGTTCCGCTGGCTAGGGAAAATACATATTCTAAGGTTCCTTTTGAAGCCAAACCGCAATTAACGCAGTTTAGTTTTAATTAATAAATTACTTAAGTAATCAACGTCACTCGTTTTTTTTTTTTTTAGATCACTGTCCGAGTGCTATTATATCGCTCCGAGAGATTTGGTACCCCGGACAGATTTGGTAGTGACAGCCGAGGCAAAACACCAAGCTCATTGATTTCAATTTCTTTATTTGACACAATTCACAAATGTATCTTATTCATATTACATGTCCAAAGGAAATGCAGTCAAACCCGTAGCCTCAAGTTTCAATCATTCCCCTATTCATAGTCATACAGAGAGAACAGCGCCTCCACGAGTGCCGCCGAGGCAATGACCCCTCATGTGTGAGATGACTTCGGTGTAGCATTTTATGTGACAATTAAATGTGCATTTTCAATAAGATGTACTTGAGTGGAATGAAGAATAAAGAAATTTTGATCTCATTCATTCAGATGTAGTTATAAACAGATTGACATTGATTATTAATGATGTGGCTGTAGCCCTACAGGAAGTGATGCAAATAGATCTTGGAAAGTCATCAGAGGATTTAAAAAAAAAAAACACCATTAATGGGGGCTTAAATGTCTTAAATGAATAAGATCGATACCTTGGGGTCTCTTTTATATGAAAGAGGGCGCCCAGGACAATTCTGTGGCTCTAGGCCTACAGGAAGTGACTCACAAAGCATCATCAAATGCTCCATTGAAACGCATTGGAAATAAAATGTTGCTATAAATTCATCTAAATGTATAAGAGAGAGATAGGAATTTGGCCATTAGACCTAGGGGGTGCCTTCGCTCTGTGAAACTCTAAAGTCTCTCAGTGAAAAGGGGGCCGCATGTAGCACCGTCATAACGCCCCTCATTGCCGTTAAAGCAATATGAAGGAGGCCATGGATCATCCCCCCGTGGTCCAATAGGGCCAAGGTGAGAGGCTCTGTCAATAAAGTGGCCCGTTTGGGCTAATCTTTTTTGTTGCAAGAGCTTCAAGTCCAAATCTTGAATATGTCGTTACTGGGATCCAGGGGAACATATGTATTACTTTTGGCATCTCTATCCATCTCGAAAGGTCACGAAAACGGGCGTGACCTCCAACATTAGAGTAAATGGACATAAAACGGCGGGCGGTTTCAAGTTCCGCATTTACGGTGTGATGGAGATAGAATCTCGTGCTTTAAGGCTCATCAACACGTGGTATGTGGACACGTTTTTCAAGTTTGCGGTCAAAAGGTCAAGCGGGGCCTGCGCCACGCTTTGTTTTTAATGAGGTAGAGGTCTGATTCTCAGATATGCGTGTAGGATCGGTGGGTTGTACCTCTCGAAAGCAGGCAGCAGGGTGAAGCATCAAGAGAAAAAAAACAACATAATTCATGGGGGCTTTAGGACACGAAACTTGTTGCCAACAAGTGCTTATCAAATGAAAAACACATTATCTTTAATGTCCTCACCACACTGAACAGGCTGTGACAGGTTCCGTGTTGATAGCTTGTCAAAATGCACATTAGAAAAGTGAACGAGACGGTTGTACATTATGACACTCATGTATCTCAGTTTAGGAATGAGATGATTTGCATCACTTCTTGTAGGGCTAGAGCCACCAAATTGATGACCTTACATGTCCTTGAGGTCGTCTTTCATATGAAAGAGAGCCCAGGTCTCTATCTCACTCCCGAGAGTCTTTGACACCTAGGTCACCTACAAATCGCTGAATGTAGGCCTACTTCCTTTCTGAAAAAATAATTTTGCATTTCAAATGTGAGGGCCGGAGATGGAAGGGATTTGGAGGAAGGTATATAGGGAGACGTATATAGGGAGACGGAGAAACAAGTAGCCAGTAATTGAAACATCTCATTGATAGCTCAACAAGGAAAACTAAAGGTAAGTCTGTTTATATTATAATATTTTTGGCTGAATGAAAGTTAAGACATGTTCTTGAACATTAAGTAAAACATATTCATTTAATTATGAAGAAAGAACCTCATTTGAACATCAATGTGGATTCTTCCAAGAAACCACAAAGTTAATTCATGTTTCAGTAAAAATGTAATTGTGAGTTACAATTTTAAAGTCATTTTCTATTATTATGTAGGCATGAAAGCTATGGAATGGATACCATTTTTTCTAATCTCAGGTTGGTGCATTTGTTTTTTCATCTTAGTATGTGTGCATCAAAGGTTAAATGTGTATTTGAGAAAAGTGTATTTGTTCCTCGTTGTACCAAAGGATGATATATTTGTCTGCTTTTTCCATTGTTTAGTACTTCACAATTGCGTATACCATGTGGATGCATTTATTATTAGAGTGTCTAAAGAAATTTAACAGTAAATCATGTGATTATTCCCCCTATACCAGGATTGTGTATTGGCCCATCCTTTTGTGACCACTACCGCCAACACTGCTTAGTAGAAACACCCAAAACCTGGTTGGATGCGCAGAGCCACTGCAGAGAGAGAGGTTTCGACCTGGCCACCATAGACAACATGGGGGCAATGATAGCACTGCATCCCTTGGTTCGCCAACCAAGGCAGTGTGTGGATAGGCATTCGTTCTGTTGGTCCTAAGGAGTGGCACTGGTCCCTGGCAGACAATCATTTCTACAAAGAGGGCGAGAGAAATTACAGAAACTTCAAGTCAGCACCTAACAGTGGGGATGCCGTGGTTACTTCCAAGGATGGCATGTGGTCATCTACCTGGAATCGCAGTAAATTAAGGGTTCCCATGTGTTATGATGGTAAGGAATACACTGCTACAGGTATACACAAACAAGATAATGTGAATATGGACCACACACAAAAAAACATGATTACATATTTAAAGTTAAAATAATGTATTTTTTCTACAGCTAACAAACAAGGTCGAGACAGATATGTCCGAGTCCTCCAAGCGATGCCATTGAAGGCGGCGCGGGAATACTGCAGGTCACACCACACAGACCTAGTCAGCATCAGGAACCCAGCGGAGAACCAGGTGGTCCAGGAGGAAGCCGATGGTCACGAGGTCTGGATTGGCCTCTTCAGAGATACATGGAGGTGGTCAGACGGGCGTTACTCCTCTTTCAGATTCTGGAACCCAGATCAATTGTTTAGTGTCGGCAAGAACATATATTGTGGTGCGGTCATCAAGGAGACAGGAAGATGGGATCGTGTGCTTTGTACAACGATGATGCCGTTCCTCTGTACCTGTAAGCACACATCCGTGTTTTAGTCTTATTAGTGAACAATGTTATATTTGATTTATTAATTATCCACTGCATCAAATGTGGGAAATGATTTTACATTCCATCCCATTAGTCATGATACATACTGTATGTACACGTGTGTGTGTGTGTGTGTGTGTGTGACAATCAGGTACTAAAACAAGGGTGTTCAGAGTAAAGGTGCACTCGGAGGACCTGCAGGACCTGAATGACCCGGCAACTAAAGCGGCCATTTTAAAACAAGTGAGTGCTTCCCTGTGTTCTGCATGCTGCACTGCAAAATCCTCATTTGCTCACATCCCAAAGCAGCCGCCGTCTTAAAATGAAGTCATCATACACAGCCCAGCCCTGAACCTCGTTCTGAAACCTTGTTCTGAAAAAGACCCGTTGCTGGTCTTTGAGAACAACCTCCATAACAAATGGCTCCACAGACTAAAGTGCTTTATTTGATCTTATAAAAAGTGTCTGACCTAAAGTTCTGTTTTTTTTAATATATATATAGAACATATTCATAATGGTTTGGCGAGGCACAGAGCAAAATCTTCTTTCGGTTTTCTAGATACAACAGTTGGTGGAAGATGCGACGTCGACCAACGCACATAAGATCACATGGAGAACACATCCTGATGGACAGGTCTTCACCAGGGAGCAGTGTCATCAAGGAGACTGTGACTCTTCTCCTGGACGAATGGACAATATGTACAATAATTGACGAGGCTGATGATGAGTTGATGACAAATTGGTTTGAGTGCTTTTTACTTTATTTTAGTTGTTGAATGTTTGAAAAGGGCAGAAGTTAATTTGTTTTTCTTTGAGTTCAACATTTACAAGTAGGCTTGAGTATGCAAAATATGCAAAACATAAGTGTATTCATTCAACACTACCATCCCGGTTTTTGCAATACTTTATTTTGATAAAGAAGCATACAAAACATTGAAAAACAGAATTACAATTAAATAGACAGTACAAATAAATAGACAGTAGTATGTAGTAAGATTGTTGCTGCAGACGTTTTCACACATTCATACACACTTACATGACTGATTACTGATTTCTGTGTTTTTTTCTGTCCTTGTTGTTACGTTGCAAATCAATATGGTGTGGAAGTGCGGAAAACAACGACACAGGAGACGAAGGCAGGTTGGGTTTGTTTACTCCAAACAATTCACATACAGCCTGGGACCAGGGGCCTCATGTACGAAGGCTTGCGTGGATTTGTGCGTGGATTTTGGCGTACGCCAAAACCCCGAAAATGTCGTACGCACAAATAAATTCAGATGTATGAAAGTGTGCGTACGCATAAAGTGTGCGTACGCATGGATCCGAGCACGTTTCTTTTGTACATCCCGATCAACGTGGAACTGAGCGCACGTGCAGATGTGGCAAACTCCTCCCTGTCCACGCCCTCATTTAAATATGCAAATCTATGTAAATAGGCCCTGGACCTGAGATTCACCTCTATCCAGGGCCGGACTAACGCACAGGCTAGATATGGCTGCAGCCTAGGGGCCCCACGTGTGCCAGTCTGCCAGGGGGCCCCTGATTGGCCGAATCGGGGGCCCCGCGATCCGCTAGCGCCTCGATCCGCTCGCCCCCCCCCCCCCCCCCCCCCCCCCCCCCGCTCAACCGAAATGTCCGCTAGCACCCCCCCCTCCCGCTCAACAGAAATCTCCGCTAGCACCCCCCCCCCCCCCCCCCCCCCCCGTGGTCCTGTCGGTCCCGTCAGCAGGGATCAATATGAAGAGGAAGGAGATGAGTGGGAGCGTGTGTGTGACCCGTGGGGTCCGAGCAGCGCACACACACAGGGGAAGAAGAAGTGGTCGGATCTGAAGGTGGAGGTGAAGCGGAGGAATATATTCTATGCGTCACTTTCATGCCGCACACTAGGAAGACCACTAGGTGGCGCTGTTTCTGAGCAAATTCCGTAACGCTATTAACTCCCGCATACTTCGCATACTTTGTCGCACATTCGAAATCGGCTTATGAGCCAATTGTCATCGTTTGCAAGTAAATCCTCGCGTTCCCTAAATACTCGCTCACGTCGGATTGCACCATTTGCAAGGTCCTCTAACAGCGCTAACGCTGCCGTCGGTAATACCATTTTCTTCATCACATTGCGCATGCTTTTATATCCACCCGTATAATTGCAAACACGGTGGGTGTGTTAATTGTTCATAGGCCTAAGTGTGTCTCTGACGTGCACATCACTCTGATGACTAACAGTTTCCCAGCGTCACCTCTAAGTGTCGCCAAAGGAACAATAGCTGTAGAAACGTGCGTACGCCAGCCATGAAGTTGACGTGAGGCACCGCACATTTCCACGGTCATTTCACGTTTCATACATCTGAACGTGAGCGTGGAACGCCATTTTTTTTTGCGTACGCCACGTTTTTGTGCGTACACAACCTTCGTACATGAGGCCCCAGGGGCCTCATGTACGAAGACTTGCGTGGATTCTTGCGTGGATTTTGGCGTACGCCAAAACCCCGAAAATGTCGTACGCACAAATAAATTCAGATGTATGAAAGTGTGCGTACGCATGGATCCGAGCGCGTTTCTTTTGTACATCCCGATCAACGTGGAACTGAGCGCACGTGCAGATGTGGCAAACTCCTCCCTGTTCACGCCCCCATTTAAATATGCAAATCTATGTAAATAGGCCCTGGACCTGAGATTCACCTCTATCCGATCACATAAAACAAGTGTGGCACAGAGGATATTTATATATTATTGCCACTTACTTAAATGTGTTATTTTATATGTATGGACTTTATTTGGCATTTTTACAGACACCCCCCATTCAATTTTAAGCATTATTATTATTATTATTATTATTATTATTATTATTATTATTATTGTTATTATTATTATTATTATTGTTATTATTATTATTAAAGGCACGAGACCACCCGCGGCTATATAAACTGTGGACCGGGACCAGTAAAGCCACTGAGGACCGGCCGACTCACTTGTCTTTTTGTTTAATTGATTCTTTCAGAATAACATCTTTTCTAAAATATGCCAACCCTTGAGTCAGCTTCACTCTCTGTGTGTAACACAAGCATGAACAAAGGAAAGAAAAGACATTTCACAGAGTCCGAGTTGGAGATTGTGGTGAATGACGTGGAGCCGCGGAGGGAGATTCTCTCTGGTCCCGTCAGCATAAGGGATCCATATGAAGAGAACAAGAAATGAGTGGGAGTGTGTGTGTGAGGCTGTACATGCCGTGGGGCCCGAGCAGCGCGCGCACACACACACACAACACACACAGGTGAAGAAGAAGTGGTCGGATCTGAAGGTGGAGGTGAAGCGGAGGAATATATTCTATGCGTCACTTTCATGCCGCACACTTGGAAGACCACTAGGTGGCGCTGTTTTTGAGCAAATTCCGTAACGCTAATAACTCCCGCATACTTTGTCGCACATTCGAAATCGGCTTATGAGCCAATTGTCATCGTTTGCAAGTAAATCCTCGCGTTCCCTAAATACTCGCTCACGTCGGATTGCACCATTTGCAAGGTCCTCTAACAGCGCTAACGCTGCCGTCGGTAATACCATTTTCTTCATCACATTGCGCATGCTTTTATATCCACCCGTATAATTGCAAACACGGTGGGTGTGTTAATTGTTCATAGGCCTAAGTGTGTCTCTGACGTGCACATCACTCTGATGACTAACAGTTTCCCAGCGTCACCTCTAAGTGTCGCCAAAGGAACAATAGCTGTAGAAACGTGCGTACGCCAGCCATGAAGTTGACGTGAGGCACCGCACATTTCCACGGTCATTTCACGTTTCATACATCTGAACGTGAGCGTGGAACGCCATTTTTTTTTGCGTACGCCACGTTTTTGTGCGTACACAACCTTCGTACATGAGGCCCCAGGGGCCTCATGTACGAAGACTTGCGTGGATTCTTGCGTGGATTTTGGCGTACGCCAAAACCCCGAAAATGTCGTACGCACAAATAAATTCAGATGTATGAAAGTGTGTGTACGCATGGATCCGAGCGCGTTTCTTTTGTACATCCCGATCAACGTGGAACTGAGCGCACGTGCAGATGTGGCAAACTCCTCCCTGTCCACGCCCCCATTTAAATATGCAAATCTATGTAAATAGGCCCTGGACCTGAGATTCACCTCTATCCGATCACATAAAACAAGTGTGGCACAGAGGATATTTATATATTATTGCCACTTACTTAAATGTGTTATTTTATATGTATGGACTTTATTTGGCATTTTTACAGACACCCCCCATTCAATTTTAAGCATTATTATTATTATTATTATTATTATTATTATTATTATTATTATTATTATTATTGTTATTATTATTATTAAAGGCACGAGACCACCCGCGGCTATATAAACTGTGGACCGGGACCAGTAAAGCCACTGAGGACCGGCCGACTCACTTGTCTTTTTGTTTAATTGATTCTTTCAGAATAACATCTTTTCTAAAATATGCCAACCCTTGAGTCAGCTTCACTCTCTGTGTGTAACACAAGCATGAACAAAGGAAAGAAAAGACATTTCACAGAGTCCGAGTTGGAGATTGTGGTGAATGACGTGGAGCCGCGGAGGGAGATTCTCTCTGGTCCCGTCAGCATAAGGGATCCATATGAAGAGAACAAGAAATGAGTGGGAGTGTGTGTGTGAGGCTGTACATGCCGTGGGGCCCGAGCAGCGCACGCACACAACACACACAACACACACAGGTGAAGAAGAAGTGGTCGGATCTGAAGGTGGAGGTGAAGCGGAGGAATATATTCTATGCGTCACTTTCATGCCGCACACTTGGAAGACCACTAGGTGGCGCTGTTTTTGAGCAAATTCCGTAACGCTAATAACTCCCGCATACTTTGTCGCACATTCGAAATCGGCTTATGAGCCAATTGTCATCGTTTGCAAGTAAATCCTCGCGTTCCCTAAATACTCGCTCACGTCGGATTGCACCATTTGCAAGGTCCTCTAACAGCGCTAACGCTGCCGTCGGTAATACCATTTTCTTCATCACATTGCGCATGCTTTTATATCCACCCGTATAATTGCAAACACGGTGGGTGTGTTAATTGTTCATAGGCCTAAGTGTGTCTCTGACGTGCACATCACTCTGATGACTAACAGTTTCCCAGCGTCACCTCTAAGTGTCGCCAAAGGAACAATAGCTGTAGAAACGTGCGTACGCCAGCCATGAAGTTGACGTGAGGCACCGCACATTTCCACGGTCATTTCACGTTTCATACATCTGAACGTGAGCGTGGAACGACATTTTTTTTTGCGTACGCCACGTTTTTGTGCGTACACAACCTTCGTACATGAGGCCCCAGGGGCCTCATGTACGAAGACTTGCGTGGATTCTTGCGTGGATTTTGGCGTACGCCAAAACCCCGAAAATGTCGTACGCACAAATAAATTCAGATGTATGAAAGTGTGCGTACGCATGGATCCGAGCGCGTTTCTTTTGTACATCCCGATCAACGTGGAACTGAGCGCACGTGCAGATGTGGCAAACTCCTCCCTGTCCACGCCCCCATTTAAATATGCAAATCTATGTAAATAGGCCCTGGACCTGAGATTCACCTCTATCCGATCACATAAAACAAGTGTGGCACAGAGGATATTTATATATTATTGCCACTTACTTAAATGTGTTATTTTATATGTATGGACTTTATTTGGCATTTTTACAGACACCCCCCATTCAATTTTAAGCATTATTATTATTATTATTATTATTATTATTGTTGTTATTATTATTATTAAAGGCACGAGACCACCCGCGGCTATATAAACTGTGGACCGGGACCAGTAAAGCCACTGAGGACCGGCCGACTCACTTGTCTTTTTGTTTAATTGATTCTTTCAGAATAACATCTTTTCTAAAATATGCCAACCCTTGAGTCAGCTTCACTCTCTGTGTGTAACACAAGCATGAACAAAGGAAAGAAAAGACATTTCACAGAGTCCGAGTTGGAGATTGTGGTGAATGACGTGGAGCCGCGGAGGGAGATTCTCTCTGGTCCCGTCAGCATAAGGGATCCATATGAAGAGAACAAGAAATGAGTGGGAGTGTGTGTGTGAGGCTGTACATGCCGTGGGGCCCGAGCAGCGCGCGCACACACACACACACAACACACACAGGTGAAGAAGAAGTGGTCGGATCTGAAGGTGGAGGTGAAGCGGAGGAATATATTCTATGCGTCACTTTCATGCCGCACACTTGGAAGACCACTAGGTGGCGCTGTTTTTGAGCAAATTCCGTAACGCTAATAACTCCCGCATACTTTGTCGCACATTCGAAATCGGCTTATGAGCCAATTGTCATCGTTTGCAAGTAAATCCTTGCATTCCCTAAATACTCGCTCACATCGGATTGCACCATTTGCAAGGTCCTCTAACAACGCTGCCATCGGTAATACCATTTTCTTCATCACATTGCGCATGCGTTTATATCCACACGTATAGTTGCAAACACGGTGGGTGTGTTAGTTGTTCATAAGTGTGTCTCTGACGTGCACATCACTCTGATGACTAATTGTTTTTGACATTATTAACAGTTTCCCAGCATCACCTCTAAGTGTCGCCAAAGGAACAATAGCTGTAGAAACGTGCGTACGCCAGCTATGAAGTTGACGTGAGGCACCGCACATTTCCACGGTCATTTCACGTTTCATACATCTGAACGTGAGTGTGGAACGCCATTTTTTTTTGCGTACGCCACGTTTTTGTGCGTACGCAACCTTCGTACATGAGGCCCCAGGTGTACCGGCTAAAAAACACCCCCCCTTCCTCCACCCGCCATCTCTCTTAAAGGCGCAGGTGACCGGGTGAATGTCTCCCTCTAATGCCCTTGTAGATCACTACACAGGCCCCCCCAGAATTCACCATAACCAAAAGTGCATAACTGAAAAGTCCTTCAATAAACAAGTGACAGACAATCAACATGGCGGTGGCCGTATCAAGCGGCCAAAACGGCTGCGTTTAGCAGGAGGGGGGGTCAAGGGCCCTGGGCGGCTTAACAGCCCGGGGCCGGGCCGGGGCGGGGCCGGAGGCCGCAGCAGGGGGGCGTCCCCGCCGCGGGGGCAGGGCCAGCTGAACCGGCTCGTCAATGTCCAGATGAGCAGGCTTGAGACGGTCCACTGTGACCCGCTCTGGTTTACCCCCCAGGTCCACCACAAAGTTCTTAGCTCCCGCCTCCAGGACGCGGAAGGGTCCATCGTATGGGGGCTGTAATGGAGTCCGATGGCTGTCGTGGCGGATGAAGACGTATCTGGCCAACAGCAGGTCCTTGGGCACGTAGGACTGGGGAACGCAGTGGCGAGATGTTGGAATGGGGACAAAGGCCTCAGCGACGCCCCGGGACACCGCCTGATGAGAGTAGGCAGACCAGGGGGATGCGGCCTCTGGGAGGAACTCCCCCGGAACTCGCAGTGGCTGGCCATACACCAGCTCGGCGGAGGAGGTCTGGAGGTCCTCCTTGGGAGCAGAGCGAAGACCAAGCATGACCCACGGGAGGTGGTCGGCCCAGTTGCTGTCCGTAAGGCTGGCCCGCAGAGCAGCCTTCATGGAGCAATGGAACCTCTCACAAAGGCCGTTGCCCTGCGGGTTGTACGCCGTGGTGCGGTGGAGCTTCACCCCCAGGCCCTCAGCCACCGCAGTCCAAAGCTCTGACGTGAACTGTGGGCCCCTGTCAGAGGTGAGGTCAGCCGGCGTGCCGAACCGGGCCACCCAGCACGCGATGAACGCCCGAGCCACCTCCGCTGATGTAGTAGATGACAGGGGCACGGCTTCCGGCCACCTGGTGGTTCTATCCACCATGGTGAGGAGGTGAGTGAACCCGAGGGAGGGGGGCAGGGGGCCCACCAGGTCCACGTTGACATGGTCGAAACGCCTCTCCGGTACCAGAAACGGTGCCAAAGGGGCCTTGATATGGCGTTGTATCTTGGCCCGCTGGCACGCCACGCAGGAGCCAGCCCACGTCCGGACATCCCTTCTGAGGCCAGGCCAGACGAACTTGGCCCCCACCAACCTCGTGGAGGCTTTCACGCCAGGGTGGGAAAGGCCGTGGATGGTGTTGAAAATCTGGCGCCGCCAGCCAGTAGGCACCATGGGGCGCGGTTGACCCGTGGAGACGTCGCAGACTAGCGTGGATTTGGCGTCATCAAACACCACGTCTTCCAGCCGCAGCCCAGTGGGGGCCGTTCGGTAGGCCTGAATGTCCGAGTCTGCTGCCTGGTCTCACTTGCAAATTCGTCTGATCTCCCATTTTTGTTGCCACTTAGCAGCCAGGGGGCTGTGACAGGGGAAATGGCAGAGGGGCTCCTTTGACAGATTTGCTGAAAGGAAAAGCAAAGTACATTTGGTTAACTTCATGTCAGCTATATGTGTGCAGTCTATCGCTCCTATAATGTTAGGAAATGCAGATATTGCGTGAAAGTCCCTTTTTATGTCCGTCTGTTGTGCTGCGGTGTATGGAAACTGAACGTACTGTGTGTGTAATGTAATGATGGCGTCAAGTACTGCAGGCATTAACCTGCTTAATGAGGGCTGGGCAATACCAGCTATATCACCCAACTCACGCTGAAATGTCCCAGTTGCCAAAGACCTGAGAGTGGAGAGGAATTGGCCGGGGGGAAATTATATTTGTACAACTTGGTGAAAAGCATTAATTGGTCCTGTTTGCAATTTATTTCTGGTGATTTTCCTTTTCACTCTACTACTTTCTGTGCGTACACATGGTCAGACCCTGTGCGTACATCTTCTCCTAAAGTACGCACATTTTCAAGCCAAAAACAAATTGATAAATCCCACGTTCCACATGGCCAAAAAACTGCATACGCATGGTTTACGCACAGATTTCTTCATACGCAACATTGATAAATGAGGGCCCTGGAGTAGTGATTGGTGTGTGTGTTGATAGCTGCTTTACAGCCTCACCTGGCCTGAGTCTGACTGGTTAGACTCAGAGCAATCATGGCACCCAGGATAAACCAGCCGTCACCACACACTCAGGAGAGAGTCACTGTCATGGCAGCATGTTACATCTGCTCGGCGAATACCATCTTGCCATCTCCAATAAATGGATATGCTACAACATCATCTACCTGTGTCCTGTGTCGGAGGGCCCCAGCAAAAGCCACTTATGTGGCGTGTGGCAAGGTGGGGCCGTGATATTTCTCAGACATGGGTAAACATACAGTATGTCTGAGTGCACCACTTTAAGCTACGCAAAGTTGATGGTCAACACAGTGTAGGGCCCACTGAAAACACAAACTTAATGGACACTGACCCTACTGCAGTAGACACTGACGACACAGAGAGGGCTTTAGGGTTCCCTGATGATGACGCTGACAATAATCAGGCTCCTCACGATCAGGACAATCCACAACAACATGCCATACGACAGGGCGGTTCTAGGATCAGACCCTTGGGGGGGCTCAGAGGGGCTGTGAGGGAAAGAGAAATCACGCATGTGAGAGAATCATGCTGGCAACAGGCCCAGGTAGGCCAATTAGGCCTAATTCTACTTCTGTATTAATTAGGGCATATCTCTATACAAAAATAATATTGGTATCGTTGGAAAGGTAAAAATGTCGTTTGGGGGGGCTGAAATTGAATTTGGGGAGGCCGAAGCCCCCCAACAACGACCTAAAACCGCCACTGCCATACGAACTCACCCGTTCAAACTGGACAAGTAGCCAAAAGTTAAAAATGTGATGTTTAAAAGTAAGGAAATTGGTGAAATTGAGATCACACGTTGTCAACATGTTGTCAATGTGTCGTCAACGCATTGTTAACATGTTGTCAATGTGTTGTTAACGTGTTGTTAATGTGTTGTTAACATGTTGTTAATTTGTGAAAAATCATTACGGTATTGACAACGCACAAAACAACGTGTTTGTGTGATAAAAAACACATATTTCTGAGCTGCTCGCCTACCATATGTCAACCCAGTCTCATACGAAAACGTATCCTGGCTACGTTGGTCCAAAGTGCAAAACGTAGAGGGGCTACAATAACGGCCCTCAAATTGTATGACTGTTACGTTTTTTCTGCCTATTCTTTCCTATGGTGTTGCGTCCAAGTCACGTGACTTTCAAGATTCCGGCTGCGAGAACAAAAAACATGGCGGACATTTCTCTTATTTCTAGTGAGAAAATCTATATTTTGAGTTAGTTTCTGCATACAAATGCGTTTTGATTACATTTCTAGCGAGAAATATATATTTTACTTTCATAATATCCACTCAGTGAATGTACATAATCACTCGCTTGCTCGTTGTTGCGACGATTTTTCAGATCTCGCCAGAATAACGTTAAACTGACACGTTTTGGTTGCTATGGACGCTGCTGTCGCCTAGCACAGCTGTAGCCCCAGATTCCACACGGGACTCCCTTGTGACGTCACTCGACGTCTGACGGATCAAACCCATAGACATATATACTTGTATATATGTCTGTGGATCAAACCCTCGCCCACAACATGTCTGAGGTTGATTTGCTGATCAACACATTATTCCGTGGCAGCGGGAGAAACTAATGTTGACAAAGTGACGAGTTACGATCGGATGTTTGTCCGCTGTTTAATTGTGATGGTGTGTGGGCATCCGTCCTGTGGTTAGTTATTACTCCTGTATCAGAGCTATAGAGTAAACAACTCTATAAACAACTATGTTTACTCTATAGCTCTGATTCCTGATGACGTCAGGTTGCTAGGGGCTACGGCTGATCAGCCGGAAGTACTGTCCTTACTGTACTATGTTGTAATGTCATAAGTGCTGACAATAAAGTTTGTTAAAAAAAACAACAACAACTATTATTGTCCCACACCACAATGTATGTCCCACAATGTTAACTCCAAACAATTCATGTTTGTCCAATTCATTCATAAGACAAACAAAGCAGCTGGAAACACGTCTAAAAACACTTGAAATAGAATGTAGCCTATATTTATATTTCTACAACATCAAATCTCCCTATAATATGAACAAAATATGATCAGGTTATACTTTCTCTCTTGAAAACGGGCAAAACGCTAACCCTCACCCTAACCCGGAAAATGAATTTTAAAAACTACAAACGTTCGGAAAATGCAATACAATGAAGTGTGCGGCGCCATGTTTTTCCGCCATTTTTTTGTAGTGTCCTTTTTTTTTTCAGATCTCGCCAGAATAATGTGAAACTGACACGTTTTGGTTGCTATGGACGCTGCTGTCGGACAGCAGCGTCCATAGCAACCAAAACGTGTCAGTTTCACATTATTCTGGCGAGATCTGAAAAATCGTCGCAACAACGAGCAAGCGAGTGATTATGTACATTCACTGAGTGGATATTATGAAAGTAAAATATATATTTCTCGCTAGAAATGTAATCAAAACGCATTTGTATGCAGAAACTAACTCAAAATATAGATTTTCTCACTAAAAATAAGAGAAATGTCCGCCATGTTTTTTGTTCTCGCAGCCGGAATCTTGAAAGTCACGTGACTTGGACGCAACACCATAGGAAAGAATAGGCAGAAAAAACGTAACAGTCATACAATTTGAGGGCCGTTATTGTAGCCCCTCTACGTTTTGCACTTTGGACCAACGTAGCCAGGATACGTTTTTGTATGAGACTGGGTTGCATATGTACACGTGTGGCGGAAGTCAGAGGTCAGCAGGACAAAGGCCTGCAGATATGGAGGGAGTCAGTGTTGCCAGATGAGATTGACAGTTTCCAGCCCAATCACATCTTAGAACCCGCCCAATCCAATAAAAACCAGCCCAAACCACAAAGTTGCCAGACACCCGTGTAAACCCGTAAAATCATAACACATGCAATAGAAAACACTCGTAAGTATCAAGAGCTTCATATCTGCGTCAAATAACCACACATAAATGATAGATAAAAAAATTGTAAAAAGGTGCACTTTTAAATATCATTATTTACATCACAAATGACCCGTATGAGGACTACTTGGAAAACAATTTAAAACAAACAAAACAATGCACAGAGTGCCTCTCCCTGCCTCTCTTTTTCTCCTCTCTCCCTCCCTCCCCCTCTTTTTCTCCTCGCTGCTTAGCAGCGAGTGTGGCGGCTTTGTTGAACTGACGTCATGGTTAAGTTGCCAAATGAAATGATGCCGATTGAAAAAAAAAAAAGATGCCGATTGAATAACCTACAACTTGCATCAATTATTTATTTATTAAAGCTATTTATTTATGTATTAAAGCTATTTATTTATTTAAAAGAGAGAGAAAGAGTGCTGTTTTCACAATATTAAAACTCGCCAAATGTGGACAAAAGCAGCCCAAATTTTATTCACCAGCCCAATGTGTTTTTTCCCCGCCTGACGTAAACAAAAGTAGCCCAATTGGGCGGAAAACCGCCCAATCTGGCAACACTGGAGGGAGTATGAGGAGGTCCAACATGTGTACAGTAAATGTGGCTGAAGGACCAAACTCAAGCACGTCTGCTATCGTGTCCAAGCTGCTTCGGGATACTTTAGACTTGGATATATATATATATGGATGTGTTAATAAAGACCACCTGGAGGTAAACCAACCCAGAGCCATCAGCGGGTTCAAGGGTTTCCATTTTCCCTGGCTACCCTGCGTTCATCAAGGTTAAGAAATTACTTTGCAGTCGAAAGGGAGTTTGTTGTGTTTTTATATCCTGGACAAGATGCTCATCACACACAACGGGACCGAGGAACAGCTTCAGGATCCGACAGAAGCGGAATGGAGATCTAGGCAAACATCTGGAGATTTAAATAGAGATAGAGGAAAACATCTGTAGATTTAAATAGAGATAGAGGAACACATCTGGGGATTTAAATAGAGATAGAGGAACACATATGTAGATTTAAATAGAGATAGAGGAAAACATCTGGAGATTTAAATAGAGCTAGAGGAAAACATCTGGAGATTCAAATAGAGATAGAGAAACATATCTGGAGATTTTAATGGAGATAAAGGAAAACATCTGGAGATTTAGTAGGAAGCTCGATGTGAGTTTCAGAATGCATTGATGATTTTATGTCACAAATTACGAAACAAATGTTTTTTGTGGGTCACATTTCGGAAAACTACTTCGAAACATGGAAACTGTTGCTGTATAAAATATACCTATAGCCTTTATATTTCAAATATTACATATCGTTAGCCTCATAGCATAATTGCCTAAGTCATTTTTGGGCCAAATTGTGATATCTGCCTAACTTTACTCTCCTACCACTGCTGCATCACCCTGCTTTTCTGCCTATGTCTTTGGCCAATCACAACACTTATTAGAATCCAAAAACACTTTCTGCCTTAGTCATCTCTTTGACTTAGGCAGTTTTGATACAAACAAAATGGCAGAACGCATGAGAAAGAAGGCCACAAGTACAATGTATTACAAAACTAAATTACAGATAATAATAATAATAATAATAATAATAATAATAATAATAATAATAATACATTTTATTTATAAGCGCTTTTACAGGTGCTCAAAGACACTTTACATTTAAAAATCACAGTATAAATTAAAATAGCAATAATATTAAAAAGTGCAATACATAGAAACACACAGTGAAAGAAAACCATAAGAACAGTAATTAAAACTTAACAGGTAAAATCAAACATTAAAAGCTAATTTAAAAAGATGGGTTTTGAGCAGAGTTTTGAAGTTGTTGATGTTGGTGCAGTCTCGGATGGGTTTGGGGAGTGAGTTCCAGAGGGAGGGGGCAGCGATGGAAAAGGCTCTGTCACCCCAGGTTCGGTGCTTGGTTCGTGTCGGTGGTGAGAGGAGATTTCCATGAGATGATCGGAGGTTGCGGGAAGGGGTGTGGTGGTGGAGCAGGTCTGAGAGGTAGGATGGAGCCTGGTTATTGAGTGCTTTGTGTGTGAGAAGGAGGATTTTGAACTGAATGCGGTGGGTGATGGGGAGCCAGTGTAGGTTTTGGAGGACGGGGGTGATGTGGTCTCGGGAGCGGGTGTGAGTGAGCAGGCGGGCAGCAGAGTTTTGGATGTATTGAAGTTTATTGAGGACTTTGGATGATGAACCGTAGAGGATGCTATTGCAGTAGTCCAGTCTGGATGTGATGAAGGCGTGAATGAGGGTTTCAGCAGCAGAGAAGGTGAGTGAGGGGCGGAGACGGGCAATGTTCTTGAGGTGGAAGAAAGCAGTCCTGGTGATGTGGTTGATGTGGTGGTCAAATTTCAGCTGGCTGTCGAAGATGACTCCGAGGTTGCGGATGTGTGGGGAGGGGGACAGAGTGCAGTTGTCGAAGGTGAGGCTGAAGTTGTGGGTGGACTTAGTGCGGGGTGTGGGGTTGATGATGATTATGTCCGATTTATCAGTTTGATTTTGAGTGTGACTGGGAGGACCTGCCTCAGCGAATCAACATCCCCGCAGAACCATTCCACTGGGTCCCACTCTTTCCTGCCCAATTGCCAATTACTCTCAGGAAATTCAATGACTTGCAGGCAATGAAACCAGTACTACCAAGAGTGGCCCACCAGTACTATGACAACCTCCCTCATCAATAGACAGTGTTAAAATTAGTTTGCACAGCACCTGAGTGGAACTTGGTAGGAAAGGAAAACCCTCTCTCTCTCTCTCTCTCTCTCTCTCTCTCTCTCTCTCTCTCTCTCTCTCTCTCTCTCTCTCTCTCTCTCACACACACAAACACAGACACCCATGCATACCAACTACACACCAGAATAAAGTGCACACACACACTGCACACATACAGACATTTTTGCTCCCATTTTTCTTTCACACACACACAACCTCAAACGCACAGCATTTCACATGTTGTCTTAGCTTGTTAAATGCACTTTGGTTATGTTATGTTTGCATTTATAAGTAAGAGAAACAATGCCTAAGTCACGGCATATTCTGCCTAAGTCACTTTTATTTGTTAGGCAATCGATGATGGGTCCTTTTCTTTTTGCATACTTGTTCACACATCTGGTTGAATGTACTATTACAATATCAATACAAAATACCAATGTGATCTCTAAATATTGTGTTTTTTCTTGTTTTCCAAAAACATTGAAATATGACTTAGGCAATTATTCTATGAGGCTAACGATATGCACAATAACCGTAATAAAACATATTGAGAACATTTTAATTTGACAGCATAAGTTAATTTATGAAACAACATACAGGAACTGAATGCAAGAGGCTCAACGCGGAAGAGGGTGAATATTTGAGCAAAAACGTCTAATTAGTCTAATTTAATTCTAACGCAGACAGGGTTTAACAGAGAACAGAGCGCTCAATTAAACCAATTTATCATCATCAACTCATCATCAGCATTATTGTACACATTGTCCATTCATCCAGTAGTACACATGTGCCAGGTCTTGGTGTTCCCCTGGATCAGTGGCTCAGTTTAAAGAGTCACAGTCTCCTTGATGACACTGCTCCCTGGTGAAGACCTGTCCATCAGGATGTGCTCTCCATGTGATCTTATGTCCGTCGGTCATCGTTGCGTTTTCCACCAACTGTTGTATCTGAAAACCAAACCAAAAACATATAACATCAAATAAGCACTTGCAGTCTGTGGAGCCCTCTATTGTTATGGAGGTCGTTGCTCAAAGACTAGCAACAGGTCATTTTAAGAAGGTTTCAGAACTGAGCTGTGTATGATGACTTTCTTTTAAGACAGCAGAGAGTCCGTCCATGATGCTTTGGGATGTGAGCAAATGAGGATTTCACAGTGCAGCGTGCAGAACACAGGGAAACGCTCACTTGTTTTAAAACAGCAGCTTTTGTTGCCGGGTCATTCAGGTCCTGCAGGTCCTCCGAGTGCACCTTCACTTTGAACAGCCTTGTTTTAGTACCTGATTATCCCACGCACACACACATGCACACATATACACACATTTGATGCAATGGATAATTAATAAATAAAATGCAACATTGTTCAGTAATATACCCAAAAACCAGATATCTGCTTACAGGTACAGAGGAACGGAAGCGCCTTTGAACACAACACAGCACCCCATCTTGCTGTCGACGCCTCAACCACGGCACCGCACAGGGTAACGTAGGAAAAGGTATAGAAATAATTTGGCAACCAGTGTCTGAAAGAGGAGTAACGCCCGTCTGACCACCTCCATGTATCTCTGAAGAGGCCAATCCAGACCTCGTGACCATCGGCTTCCTCCTGGACCACCTGGTTCTCCTCTGGGTTCCTGATGCTGACTAGGTCTGTGTGGTGTGACCTGCAGTATTCCCGCGCCGCCTTAAATGGCATCGCTTGGAGGCCTCGGACATATCTGTCTCGACCTTGTTTGTTAGCTGTAGTAAAAAGACATTATTTAAAATGTGTTTAACTTTGATTATGTGTATGATTTGAGTTTATTTGTGTATACCTGTAGCAGCGTATTCCTTACCATCATAACACATGGGAACGCTTAATTTACTGCGATTCCCGGTAGATGACCACATGCCATCCTTGGAAGTAACCACGGCATCCCGACTGTTAGGTGCTGACTTGAAGTTTCTGTAATTTCTCTCGCCCTCTTTGTAGAAATGATTGTCGGCCAGGAGCCAGTACCACTCCGCAGGACCACCAGGATAATTTCCTAGCCACACACTGCCTTGGGTGGCGACCAAGGGATGCAGTGCTATCATTGCCCCCATTTTGTCTATGGTGGCCAGGTCGAAACCTCTCTCTCTGCAGTGGCTCTGCGCATCCAACCAGGTTTTGGGTGTTTCTACTAAGCAGTGTTGGCGGTAGTGGTCACAAAAGGATGGGCCAATACACAATCCTGGTATAGGGGGAATAAGAAAGGGTGTGATGATACACTAAAAGCACAATACGATACGATACGCAATATTGGTTTCACGATACGATATATAGTCGCGATATTAAAGATTACGTTCAAATGAAGACAATGTATAATTGAACAAGATTACTTGTTTATTCCTGAGGGGGGAAAATGTACTACGAGGACAATGTTTACCACACAGTACGGCTGAGGTATGAAACATTAGTTAAAATAATGGCGAACTATAGTTAGAAATACTAAAAAAAATATATACATAAAAATATCAACATTAAGCTAGTGTTCTCCGGTCCCTTGCAGACTGATGACCTGTGTCCAGTCTAGCGCACTTAATTCTGCACTCAAATAGAAAACATACCAAAAATAAATCAACATAAAGCTACTGTTCTCCACTGCATGGGGACATTCGGACTGTTTATTAGCAGGCTAAAATTAGATTATATTTATTATACTCTATCTCGACCACGCTGTCTGCCATGTTGCCACTAACAGTACTACCGTAGGGACAGAGCGGCTAACGTCTTAACGACGATGTAGCCTCTGGGGGCAATGGTCAATATTTCTGGGCTTCCGGTGTAGCCAGCGGATATCCGGGCCAAAACTTCCTCTTCCGTGCGCCGGTCATTGTTTACAGTCCGATTAACACGTTGAAACGCGTGAACGGAGTTGGACTTAAGAGACGTCCACTAATAAAAAGCTAAAACGTCGTCAGACGATAGCCGATGGGTTCCCAGATTGCATTTTGGCCGATGCGTTCCGCCTCTTTTGCTCTCCACACGGACTGGTTACCCGGATGCGACCAAAGCCGCTCAAACGTGATTGGTCAATATGACTCGGACTACAAACGGAAACCGATACCAAAATATTGTCCCTTTGACTACAGATACCTGTTTATGGAGATTAATGTGAAGTGACTGAGTCGTGTTCATTTCGCAATGCATTTTTAAAATCTCCACGATGCATATCTTCACGTTTTAATTTTGCGATATTTCATGGCATGATATTTCGTGCCACGATATTTCGTCACACCCCTAGTGAATAATCACATGATTTACTATTACGTATTTTCAGAAAAAATTATAAACTCATAAACATGGTATATTCTATTGTGAAGTATGATGTACTAAAGATCGAAAAAGCAGACAAATATATCAATACCAACAGATACACTTTTCTCAAATACATTTAACCTTTGATGCACACACCCGAAGATGATGTGAAAACAAATGCACCAACCTGAGATTAGAAAAAAAAAAAGTATCCATTCCATAGCGTCCGTGCCTACATAATAAGAGAAAATGACTTTAAAATTGTAACTCAGTCACATTACATTTTTAGTGAAACATGAATGAACTTCTTGGAGGAAGAATCCACATAGTTCAAAGGAGTTTCTCTCTTACACAAATAAAAAACTTTTAGATTAGATTAAGTCAATTTGAATATGTTTTACTTACTGTTTAAGTACATGTCTTAACTTTCATGCAGCAAAAAATATTATAATATAAACAGACTCTAGACCTTTAGTTTTCCTTGTTGAGCTATCAATGAGATGTTTCAATTACCGGCTACTTCTTTCTCCATCTCCCTATATACCTTCCTCCCCTTCCATCTCCAGCTCTCACATTTAAAATGCAAAATGATTTATCTGAAAGTAGGCCTACATTCATCAGTTTCAGATTTCATGTCCAACTGCTTGCCTGCCTGTCTGTATGTCTGTAATTCCAGGTTGATGAGGGATTTTAACACTAAACGATTATAATATCCAAATAAAAACATTTGTACCCCTTATCATAGAAATACACCAGTTGCCACCTTGATGGGTTATTTTTGTGACATTTCTACTTTTTAAAGTTTCTTAGATGACGAGTGAGTGAGTGAAGGCGTGTGGCCAAGTGATTTATTTTGCATTTTAAATCCTTCCATCCCTTTGCAAGGTAATTAGCCTGAAAAAATAGGCTCTAAAGCTCATTTGCCATCAAAATCGATCAGTAAGTGGAAGTGACAGTGAGTGATTTGGTCGGGAGCCGCTTACACCTTCTGCTGTACAGGAGCACAGGAAGGACATTTGGAGGAGAGGAAAACAATGTTTTGGTTAAAATAACCATTTAACCACTTTTTAATTTGCATGTGTGTGTGCGTGTGCAAAGACAATCAGATACTCAAAATAAGGTGAGGGTGCTCAAAATAAAGACGGCTCCACAGACTATAGTGCTTATTTGATCTTATAAAAAAAGTCTTGAAAAGAGTTTGTTTCAACTGAACTGCTGTCATTTATTCATATAAAGAACAAATCATTTCAAATCATTTGTTTTTCAGATACAACAGTTGGTGGAAGATGCGACGTCGACCAACGCACATAAGATCACATGGAGAACACATCCTGATGGACAGGTCTTCACCAGGGAGCAGTGTCATCAAGGAGACTGTGACTCTTCTCCTGGACGAATGGACAATATGTACAATAATTGACGAGGCTGATGATGAGTTGATGACAAATTGGTTTAATTGAGTGCTTTTTACTTTATTTTAGTTGTTGAATGTTTGAAAAGGGCAGACGTTCATTTGTTTTTCTTCATGAGTTCAACATTTACAAGTAGGCTTGAGTATGCAAAATATGCAAAACATAAGTGTATTCATTCAACACTACCATCCCGGTTTTTGCAATACTTTATTTTGATAAAGAAGCATACAAAACATTGAAAAACAGAATTACAATTAAATAGACAGTACAAATAAATAGACAGTAGTATGTAGTAAGATTGTTGCTGCAGACGTTTTCACACATTCATGCACACTTACATGACTGATTACTGATTTCTGTGTTTTTTTCTGTCCTTGTTGTTACGTTGCAAATCAATATGGTTTCTCACTTGCAAATGTGTCTGATCTCCCATTTTTGTTGCCACTTAGCAGCCAGGGGGCTGTGACAGGGGAAATGGCAGAGGGGCTCCTTTGACAGATTTGCTGAAAGGAAAAGCAAAGTACATTTGGTTAACTTCATGTCAGCTATGTGTGTGCAGTCTATCGCTCCTATAATGTTAGGAAATGCAGATATTGCGTGAAAGTCCCTTTTTATGTCCGTCTGTTGTGCTGCGGTGCATGGAAACTGAATGTACTGTGTGTGTAATGTAATGATGGCGTCAAGTACTGCAGGCATTAACCTGCTTAATGAGGGCTGGGCAATACCAGCTATATCACCCAACTCACGCTGAAATGTCCCAGTTGCCAAAGACCTGAGAGTGGAGAGGAATTGGCCGGGGGGAAATTATATTTGTACAACTTGGTGAAAAGCATTAATTGGTCCTGTTTGCAATTTATTTCTGGTGATTTTCCTTTTCACTCTACCACTTTCTGTGCATACGCATGGTCAGACCCTGTGCGTACATCTCCTAAAGTACGCACATTTTCAAGCCAAAAACAAATGGATAAATCCCACGTTCCACATGGTCAAAAAACTGCATACGCATGGTTTACGCACAGATTTCTTCGTACGCAACATTGATAAATGAGGGCCCTGGAGTAGTGATTGGTGTGTGTGTTGATAGCTGCTTTACAGCCTCACCTGGCCTGAGTCTGACTGGTTAGACTCAGAGCAATCATGGCACCCAGGATAAACCAGCCGTCACCACACACTCAGGAGAGAGTCACTGTCATGGCAGCATGTTACATCTGCTCGGCGAATACCATCTTGCCATCTCCAATAAATGGATATGCTACAACATCATCTACCTCTGTCCTGTGTCGGAGGGCCCCAGCAAAAGCCACTTATGTGGCGTGTGGCAAGGATTGCTACAGTGGGGCCGTGATATTTCTCAGACATGGGTAAACATACAGTATGTCTGAGTGCACCACTCTAAGCTACGCAAAGTTGATGGTCAACACAGTGTAGGGCCCACTGAAAACACAAACTTAATGGACACTGACCCTACTGCAGTAGACACTGACAACACAGAGAGGGCTTTAGGGTTCCCTGATGATGACGCTGACAATAATCAGGCTCCTCACGATCAGGACAATCCACAACAACATGCCATACGACAGGGGCGGTTCTAGGATCAGACCCTTTGGGGGGGCTCAGAGGGGCTGTGAGGGAAAGAGAAATCACGCATGTGAGAGAATCATGCTGGCAACAGGCCCAGGTAGGCCAATTAGGCCTAATTCTACTTCTGTATTAATTAGGGCATATCTCTATACAAAAATAATATTGGTATCGTTGGAAAGGTAAAAATGTCGTTTGGGGGGGCTGAGATTGAATTTGGGGAGGCCGAAGCCCCCCAACAACGACCTAAAACTGCACCAATGCCATACGAACAGTGGATAGTCTGAAACAAACCGTTCGTTTGATGGACAGAACCCTGCACACTGGAGAAGTAGCTGAACAAGCAGGAAAACACACAGGAAAGTACTAAGGATGGTAGGTACAATCTGCAGTATTCTGAGCCTGCTGATATTGCTGGTACAACTAGGTCAGCTGACCTCACTCAGATTTAATGGACAATATAAACCAATGCTCCGACATGTATGATGCTGATATCTTGGTATATGGTATAGTACCCAAGCCACAGCTAGTAGCGAGAGGTTTCGAAAAGAGATAAACAAAAGGTCTCCCAAAAGACTCCCCTACATGTCCTTCAAATTACTAATCACAAAAGACTTCTCATCGGAGTCTGGACTGACTGAGGCTCAAACATGTATGGCTGAATCTCGCGGAGCTCACACAGCCCCAACACACGACCGAAACATCGCTGTAGCCCCGTCCTTCTAACTGCCTGATCCAAAATCTAATTAAGCTCCCCCACTAGTCTTCAGGTCCTTCTTGTGGTGGGTATGTTCCCCAGAGACAACTGCTACAGCCACAAAAGTTGGCTGTTTGAACAATTGAGGAGTGAGGCAGAGATCAAAAGACTTGAGATGGAGGAGCGTAGGTTAAGTTTAAGTGGATCTGATACAGGTGCTGGCCATGGCTCTCTTGCTGTTCCTGGTATGTCTACTTCTGGTTCTTTTGATGTTGCCAGTAATCTGCAGTTGGTAGTTTTGGGAGCGAGATCTGGACACTTTTTTCATACTTTTTGAGCAGGTAGCTGAGAGTAGAGAGTGGTCAGACATTACTTTTACAATGCGTGCTGACAGGTAAATCACAGGAAGCCTACTCTGCTCTCACTGTGGTGGAAGTAAAGGTTAATGCAATGGTTAAGGCCAGAGCTTCCGGACATGGGAGACGTCTGGTAAGGAAACGCATGTTGAGTTCACCAGGGAGCTAGTTACTAATTTCAGTAGGTGGTGTACTGCAATGAAGGTTGAGACTTATGATTTCTGTGATTTAGTATTTTTGGGGCAGATTTAAAATTGGATTCCTAGTCACATTGCTATCCATCTCAATGACCATAAAGTAAAGACTGCTGCACCTGAGCAGGATGGAGTAGGGGAAAGTTGGCCATTCTCCGAGTCTATTCCTGGTTTTCTTTTGTCTGTTTCTCACAGCGACCTGGTGGCGGAGCAGAGAGCTGACCCCTCTCTGAGCCAGCTGTTTGAGTTCTCACTGGTGACTGCTGAAAGCATGCTGCAAATGGTTACTTGCTGCAGGACACACTGTTGGAAACAGGTGCTGCATGAAGAGAACTTTGTAATCCTGTTTTTCAGGTTGTTGTCCCTTCCAGGTTTTGTGATGAAGTGTTAATGACTTCTCATAATCAGTCAGGACATTTGGGAGTCCGTAAGACATGACATTTTTTTTTTCTGGCCTTGTGTAAGGAGGGATGTGTCCAGGTATATTAAAATGTGTCATACATGTCAGATGACGGGAAAGCCAAACCAGTGCATTACACCAGCTCCTCTGTGTCCTATTCCAGCAATGGCACAGCAATTTGAACACCTGATAATTGACTGTGTGGTGTCCTTTCCCTCGTTCCAAGTCTGGTAGTAACTATTTGAGTAATGTGTGATAGCACAAGGTATCCGGCTGCATATCAGTCAGTGGTAAAAGTGCTGACAGATTATTTCCATCTTCGGGGTTCCAAAAGTAATCCAGAGTGATCAGGGTTCAACTTTTTTTTTGTTTGCAAGAGTTCCCTGTTTCATCTAACAAGATGTTGTTGTGTAACAGGAGTTGTTACACACATGCAACAAACTTTTGTAACAAGCTAAGTAACAATATTAACTTGGGGGTTCTCGTTTCATTTTCTTATTACGGATACATAATTACACTGTGTAGTTACAGGGTGTTCCATAATGTAATGACATTAATGGCATGTTACACTGAGCGCATTACACATTCATTACTTGTTGAGGAACTGTAACAAGGACACTAATGTAAAATGTTACCCTTGAAGGTACTTAAGTTTAGGATGTTCTCGTGCGCGCACACACACACACACACACACACACACACACACACACACACACACACACACACACACACACACACACACACACACACACACACACACACACACACACACACACACACACACACACACACACCCTCCTAATGGGAGTAGGCCACAAATCATCTGAGACCAATTAATTCAAACATCCACGGACTCATGTGATGTACTTATTTTGTTCACACAAACATGGCTTCTACACAACACTGTTTTATTGAACACAATACAATCTGTTTTGTGTTGTGTTTATAAGCTGAGGTTAGCTTTAGCTTATTTGAGGACTTGAGGAGGACCAGTTGGTTTTAGTTATGACTAACATTTTACTTTACACTAGGTCCGACTAGGACCTACCTAACCTCAAAGGCAGTGCACATATTTCCTTCAATATGAGGCATTTTTTTTAAATAGTTAAAACTAAAGGGTGGGCTATGCAATTATAATAAAACCACAATTTCTGTAATGTTTCATTATATTTAATCTATATGAAATACAAAAAAATAAAATAAGAATTGTATAAAGAGCAAAATACAGCATGTTGAATTTGGGGTAAAGATATACATTGGATAACAAATACATCCAACTACGATTTTCAATCTGTGGAAAAACTGGTTAAAAGAATTACAATTGCAAACACAGTACAGTGGGTTTACAAGGTACCTGCAACAGGTTTTCCCCTAAGAGAAGTGGCAAAACCATTGCTTAATGAGCACAGCACTCTGAACTGTGATGCTACTATATAAAGGTAATATGACAAAAATAAACACAGTCCTTTGTCACGAGTGCTCTGGCATCCGACCGGGTTTAAAGGGTCCATGTAACCCTCAGAATGACTCGGATGTATCCATGTAAACACATCGGCACAATAAGCCACGGCTTGCCCTTATTACAGCAGCATCATGCTCATTCTACTTCACAACAGCCAGAGCCAAGGCGAGAAGTGCATAGCGTCAGTGAAAACAATTATTCCACTCAAGTGATATCTTGTGCCAGGGAAAACAATTGCATGCAGTGCAGCTCTGCGTTTCTTTAAGTCAAGAGGATAATGGTTGGTGTCTCGGTTCTCTTGACCCAAGACATCGTGGGTGGATGATATGGTGCAGTGGTTCTCATATTTGCATAAACTTCAGTCAACATCAAAACTAGTTGTCCTTTTTGTCTTCACTGTCCTGAGCGTTCTGGAAAAGAATAAGGAGACGCAAATATTTTTGGTTAATCTGTAGATTGAGTGTAGTAGGAATGGTTTCCCTTTTGACTGATATATTGAAGGCAAAAGTAATACACTGTTGTTAACCTTACAAGATGACCTTACAGCACCACAGTTTCAAGCAGATCAAGAGATCAAAGAGACAATTACTCTCTCTAATTTAAAGGATTCAAACTTAATATAATGGATTAAGCAGTGTTCAGTTAGGATTCTTGGCTTCAAACAAAACAATAATGGTATAAATACGGCTCGTAATTTGTTCTTTTTTTTAACAGATACTTTCAGGAAAGGTCAGCCACTCAATATCAGTAGGTGGGTGGATGGCATAGGCCCTGTGTCCAGTGTGTCAGTCACCTGTAGCAGTTGGTGCTCATTCAGCAGTCTGTCGTACTCCCTGGCAAGTCCGTCTGACTGTCTCTTCATCGCCTCAGCTTCTGACTGGGACTTTGTCAGCGCTGGAATGGAAACACGGGTCAAATCTCAGCAACACATTCACAGACAACAATCATCCTGCTTTCAGCATTTGCATCGCTATCCAATACTAAAACTAATAGCGATGACAACGTACTGGATCTGGATCAACTCTAACATACCAGGGTGTGTGCATGTGTGTACTAACCATCGCCAGAGGTCTTTAATTCTCCTTTAAGCCTCTCCACCTCTTTCTTCAACAGCTCCATGCCCTCAGCGGTAGCCTCACCCTTCTTCCCTTGCATCAGGGTCTAAATTACATTACAAATACGACACTATAGTCATCAGTACAGCTTGTCGATTAATCAAATTTTGATCTTGATTATGATCTGGGCTTCCCACAATCATGAATACCAGAAAATAATTTTCACTCACACCAAAGCTCCAACGTTTCAACATTTCCCCATAATACTAATGAATAATTGTCTTTATGATCGTGGACCCAAATAGTCATGATTCATATTTTTGCCAAGATCGACAAGCTCTAGTCATCAGAATTAACAAAGAGAGCACATCACCTTAGACCATATATCCATTATCCAATGTGTATTAAGACTGGGTAAACAGTAACACATAGCAATAAGAGGTTCACCAAAATTTCATTGGAAGACGGCGCCAATAGAAGAGTGAGAACCAATTATTAGTAATGGCATGTTGAGTCTCTTGTGAAATGTAAACAGCCTTACTTGTTTTAGCAGCTCATTGTTCTCCATGTACTTTTTTGCTGTCTGGTTAATGTTGTCAGCCTCCATCTGAAGGGCAGCGGAGGTGCATTGCACGGTGGCAAGTTGGTTAATTAGGGTGATAACTCGTCTCATCACCCTGCAAAGACAAACAGCACATGTCTATCGGACCACAAGGTACAGCAGTGACCATATCGTGTTTCAATGTTTCAGGTGTGTCGTTTCATTGGATATCATTTGCTGTTCAAGTTCAAGTATTTTATTGTCAGGTCGAGAAACACAGGATCAAACTTGAGCACTGAAAAGCCTAAGACAAGGCACCGGCAACTACTAAACGAACTAGCATTAAGCCTAAACACCTATTAGCCCTAAGCAACATGACATCAACTCTCTAAACTATGTAAAACTATACATCATGGTACCCTTATACACAACCTACTGAAGAGGTCGTAAAGCTAAACATGTAAGCAGAAGGATGGGTGTCTCTGTGTTTCAGTGGTATAGACTCACAGCCAGAGGAACAGCGAGAAGCCAGAGATGTAGAGGTTCCTCTGGGCTCTGAAGAGCTTCATGTGCAGGTGGTCAGACATGTTCGGGTTCAGCCTTGCATCTTTGCCGGGCTCCGCGTTGGAATACTTCCTAACTTCTCGCACAGCATCTGAAGAGACAGGAAAATATAACATAACATTACATACATAACACACATTACAACATAACATAACACTCATGCAACATTTGTTTGAACAGAAACGTAGTCACAAGGCTATAGCAGCAACATCTGAATTTACACATTCAAAGCACACATTCAGCAATACCATCATGCACATTTCCATATGAACATCAGTGGTTTGGATAAGAGCACCATAACAACTTGAGATAAACAAACAAGGTTGACACGAGTTCATTGATGACAAAAAACCTGAGGCACAGTACTACCATGGTGAACCATGGTGTCGATGACAGATCTAGTAAACAATGCTAAGGAGGCACGGCTCGGATAACAATACATAATTATTTGGTGAGCACTATGGACTTAAAATGTAGCTGCAGGGGTTAAAAATACCTCAGGTTTACACGTGCATAAGTTTTAAAAGGGATTTTTTCCCCCAGATAACTGATCCAGTATACAACTCATCCCATTATACAGTGACACAGGGAACCTATGAAAAACCTGGTTTCTTACCGAGGAAGAGCACAATAAGAATGATGATCATGGCCAGGAACACCTTGTTCCAGAACTTCGCCACACTGCTCCAGATGTTCAGCCTGAATATTTTCTGCCATCTGCAACAGATGACCAGCACAAACTTAAGCAGACTCATAGCCAACGCGGCAACCCCCTTCAACATCATGGTGTGTATATTTTTGGGGGTCCACATTTAATCAAACTAAATATCACACGATTGTAACCTTACCTTGTAGCTGTGATGAAGGGCAAACAGAGAATGACCAGTACGCCGACCTCCACATACAGGAAAAGGGCAACAGCAGTCCACTGTAAAGTCATCTCTACTGCAGCTGGCGGAGGGGGGGGTGGTGGAAGGAAACATCCATTAAAGGTCCCCTACTTTACCAACAGGTGTGATGTTGATTACCTATTCCACGCCATGTCAAAAGCTACCCTCTAATGACATCACAAGTGGGAGTGTCCACCCAGATGTACGATAAATAGAGCCGCCTACCTGGTGGTAAAATAGGGGACCTTTAAGAGCAGCGATGAACTTAACCCCACGAGTCCACTGTACACAAGCATATCGCCATGGAACCCACGTGACGTGCTAGCTTAGGCTAATTAGCCTGTCTCTCTCTCACACACACACACACACACACGCACACAGTGCATGTGAAACCGCCCCCCCGACTGTTTTCCACACATGTTGAAATATGAAGTTTAATACGTTGTTTACAAGTATCGTCCCGGTAAACTTCTACTGTGCAACGCTGAACATTGTGACTGTACTATTAGTTATTATTATTAGCACTCTCGCTGCACTATGACTACCGTTCCCCAGTGGGCGGGCATGGCGCTGGGCCAACAGACAGTACTCACGCGTACGCGTATCTCGACGGTTTAGCCGCCGTCAAACGTTGCGTTTTACCTACCGACTCTTATCACAAATATAACGTGTAGCGGGTGTCGCAACAGCAGCACTAGTCCGCAAGTCACAGCAAATGACAGAAGTTTTCGGAGGGCGTTGTCCCGTCTTCCTGTTCACTTCCGCGTTCGTTCCCGCCTCCTACACTGACGTCACGCGCGCGCTTAAGTTCCCGCCCCCACGTGGTCGTTCTGATGATGGAGACGAGCAGCAGGCTGCTGGACACACGTGTTGGCGGTCCGGCCTCGTCCAAATGAGTTATATTTAGGACCCTAGCTGTACATATATTGCAGTTTAGCATGCCGATGGGAAGGAGTAATTTGTGAAACGACAATGTTGCTTTATGTAGCCGGTCTGGGGGTTTTCCTGTCTCTCCTGGACCTTAGGAGTTGATCACCGATATACCCCCAGATCCAGGATATGCAACCCAGCCTAAATAATAATGTTAGCTTGTCAGTTACTTAGTTGTTCATTGGAATAAACACACACGTGACAAAAATACACATAAATATTTCAGGACAATAAACACAAATCAGCCAAAATTGTGTTAACCATTTTATTCACCATAAAAAGCAATACATCTGATAAAATACCTTCTTTTTTTAATGTTTTTAAATATAAAAATGTATTACAAAATAATTGCACTTAATTTGACACCTCCAGATCTTGGACTGGCCCATATGTTTCATGCAGGTAGTCTATTACCGCTGAAGTACTATAGAGAGAGTTGAACACTTTTCTCTCTGGCTGAGAGCTAACCCTTTCCAGCATGTACATCAGATGGTGGTGGAAGCAGGTGAAAGGCGTGCCTTGCTCTGTTGCAATGTCTACCCAGTCCCAGACACACTGCAGTGGGGTGTCCTCATAGCCGGCGAACATAGCAGGGTTAGCTAGTAGACCCCGGGCTGCCATGACACCTTACAGGCAAAGAAAATAAGAGCCGATTAAAAAAAAAAAAAAATGACTGCATTGATGGACACAAGCTGAAAGGTACTGGGTTAGATCCCCCAATGTCCTCAGTCTAACTGATTTTAAGCCAGATGCCTAAACCCCTACATATCTGTGTTCAGTGTAACTCACTTTGGATAACAGCAGCTAAACTAAAAGGTAAATAAATCAAATAAAAACTTACCATCGACACCGGTGAGACGGTGCATGGCCTCCACATCACGGAGGTTTCTTACATCTCCGTTTGCAACAACGGGCACCGAAACGCTGTCCTTGATGGTCTGTATAGCGCCGCAATTGACCGGCTGGTGACGCTCGTCCACCGTACGCCCATGGACTGTGATCCAGGACGCACCGGCTGCCTCTGCCTTCTGGCACAGGTCTACTGTCCGCCTAAGGTCCTTGTGGATCCTACGAGCCAGAGATGGTCATGGTAGTAATTGACGTTGATGGAAGCCACCAATACAAGTGCAGATGACTTTATTTGCACATTGAACTTGTCTTGAGCTAAACATGTGAATACACTGCGGAATGTAACCTGTTTGTGCAGGCACACACAATTTGAACTCTTTGGAAGAACACATACACTGTACTCTAGCAATGAACATTAAACAAGTATTTACCTGATTTTGACAGAGGTTGAATAATTGGGCTTTGCCACTTGGTTCCGGACTAGTCGGACCATGTCTCGGACTAGCTCGGGCTTATTGATGAGGCATGCGCCATACCCCTCGGCCATGGCCCACCTGAAATTACAAGCAATGTTTATATATGTAGTTACTGTTTCATTGTGTTATTTAAAGATAATCAAAGAATACACCATTTTACACAGACGCTGTGGCCTATCCACTCCATGCCGTGTTGTTTTTCAATGAATGAGAAAGATGAGCCTAATGCATTAATGGGTCTCTACTGTGTCTAACAGCACCTCTGGGGACAGCCACAGTTCAGGTCAACCCCATCCGAGAAAGGAGCGACCACACAGGCTGCATCAGCCAGGGTCTGGGCATCACCGGAAGCGAACTGCACTATTAACGGACGGTCAGCTGAAAGCAACGAGAACAACAATCAGTAACAGCTTCATTAACACCATGTTATCCACAGCTTCATTAACACCATGTTATCCACAGCTTCATTAACACCATGTTATCCACAGCTTCATTAACACCATGTTATCCACAGCTTCATTAACACCATGTTATCCACAGCTTCATTAACACCATGTTATCCACAGCTTCATTAACACCATGTTATCCACAGCTTCATTAACACCATGGTATCCACAGCTTCATTAACACCATGGTATCCACAGCTTCATTAACACCATGTTATCCACAGCTTCATTAACACCATGGTATCCACAGCTTCATTAACACCATGTTATCCACAGCTTCATTAACACAATGTTATCCACAGCTTCATTAACACCATGTTATCCACAGCTTCATTAACACCATGTTATCCACAGCTTCATTAACACCATGTTATCCACAGCTTCATTAACACCATGTTATCCACAGCTTCATTAACACCATGTTATCCACAGCTTCATTAACACCATGTTATCCACAGCTTCATTAACACCATGTTATCCACAGCTTCAAATGCAAAAGCAGCGCGCTGCACCATCCAGCCGACGGATAGCTCAACGTCAACGTGACTGATAAAGCAGAAGACACTCACAGTCATTGGTGGTGAATTCACTGTCCCTGGCCTTGTTGGACCGCATGAAGTCCGCAGCCACGATCATCGGAGTGAAGCAGACGTCGCAGCCATATTTCCTCACCAGGGACCTGAAAGGCAGCCTGCAACGGATTGATGTAAACACTGAAGTGAGTCTAGAAATGATACTACGGAGCTAAAACAGCGAAAACCACTGAATTGAACATAATCAAAGCTTACTTTGAATATCGCACCATGGGGGCACAGATCTTCAGGACCTTCCCCGCCTCGAACAGGTCCACGATGCGAGGGGTTGTGGTCTCCATGGCAGCTATGTTAGCTAGCTAGCTACCGCGCAGGCTTCGACTGTGTCATGGCGGGGACTGGTGTCGCTAATGACAAACTAATAACACTAATAACTAATAACGACACGACTCAGCGCAGATTAAATGGACATTTTCACCCCCCCCCCAACGTCGGCATGAAACCATGCACTGAAAAGCAACAACACACAGCGGACATGTTAGTGGGCGTGGACGGATTACGTCACCGCGAACTTTGAACCGTACTACGTTTTTTATTCTTCGATTTGTTTACCTTTTTTGTTTTATTTTCTTTACATTATAGATATTTTTTTTCCGAGTAGAAAATATGAAAACAAACAAATGATCGTGGTATCTTCCTTTTTGAATATGGCTGTATTCATCCCACGATTAAAAAATAAACACTGCTCTCGTTTTTTTTTTTTACTTGCTTTCCACTCGAGCACGTTTTTAGTAATAATTGTGATTTATTTTGTTCACATGCAGATTACGTTAGTTTTCTTTTAATCATTCATACGTTGATATTCGACAGGCGATATTCCCCGAGTCTCAGTTCGTTCACTAATGCTGTAATGGAAAATAACATTATTTCAACCCAACACAATTCAAACAAACAAAACTCAACTCTATTGAAATAATAACAGTGAAACGTTACGTTAAACTAAATGTCATGCTCAATAAAGTTTTATTTTGACCTACTGTCCACTAGAGGGCAGTGAAGTACTACTGCTGAAGCATTAGACTTGATGCCCAGGCAATGCAAACACATCACAGTGGATATGGCCCTAAAAACATTTAGGTCCCCATATTGCTGTACACATTGATGCACTTAAGTAACGATCACGTTTAATTAAAACAAGTTTATTTTTTTGCCAGAAAACAATTAGAAAATAACTAAAGATCCATTCAAAACGAATATCAACATCAAAAGATACATTTAGGATATCTGAATAATGCAAAGGCCCGTTTCGGTAGCCAATAACCTCTAGGATCGTACATGTGTAGAGAATAAATACATACACTTTACTTGGGTCAGGTCAACAGTAATCTAGCGTGTTTTACTCATCTCTTCTTAATAAAAATAGACACATTAGGTTGAATGGTTTCTCCTCCAGCAGTTTGTTTCCACTGATGTTCATCCAATACATAGGTGACCACAAGCTCACTTCCAATAGAAAATCAATATGCCCGTCTTGACCTAAGAGGTCAAGGAATGGGATTTTTGTTTAGGTTGTGCAATAGTTATTATTTGCAACAAGCCATGGGTACAGCATCTAGATTAGCCCCTCTGTATAGATACAAATTGAGCTTGACTGAGGGAGTAGGCCGACATTAGATGAGTAGCTTTGAGAACTATAACAATCTATCAGTACCCATTATGAGATTGACGAGTGTGTCACGCAATATTCAAACCCAGCCTACAGTTATCACCTAACCGTAAAACAAATCATTTGTTTAAATCTGACAGTTGTAAAACAGACATCGAGTATAGTCTTAGTCTATAGTGTCTATAGACCACATTCCCTTTCCTCCATCCTCCACTGAATACACATGCTTCCAATTCAACATCCTCTTCAAGCAAATCTAATATCGATATGCAGTTAAAATAGCATTTGACTAGTAGCTACAAAGTAAAGCAATCGTTAACAACACTATAAAAAGATCTTGATATGTCTTCAACGTGTGACAACAACGGGGGGCACGACACCGGCCGCCCGGATGACAATCCAGCAAGACGAGATGTCCTGCATGTCCACAGTACAAGTCCACCACAGAGACCTACTACCCCCCCGGGCCTCCCCTCCATCCAAACCAACAAAGACACAAACAAACATACAAGTGTTTTCCTTCAGAGCTCCCCCACCCTCACCCTCACCCTCGCCCCCACCGCCCAACCACATAACATCCTCACTGGGGTAGCCTCCTGCGGTCCACCGCCTCCAGCTCCACGCTGGCCAGGAAGCGCCTCGCTAGCCTCCGGCAGTCGTAGCTCAGCTCCGTGGTGTACATGGCGCGGGCGTGCTTGGGGTACACGATGGTGGTGCTCTGGAAGCGCTGGGTCCGCTGGCGGGGCTGGAAGTCCAGCTGGGTCTTGTAGCGCCGCCAGGTGCTGTGGGCCAGCGCCACCACCGTCTGGCTGCAGTGCTCCAGGCCCTGGCCCCGGGGCTGCATGGACACGTCCTGGATGAAATGGCGCTCCGAGGCGTACCGCAGCGAGGAGGTGTATCTACCAAAGGAGGAGGAGGAGGGGGGGGTGATAATACAGGTTATTTTTATAGACAGTATTTGGGTAATGACTCCTGAGTGAAGCTGTAGGCGTTGTGATGATCCAGATCCAGTATCGTAATATATATGACTTTGCTTTTTTTTTTGCACACTAGTACCCTTACCTTATTTCTTTGGGTGGGAGGGGGTCAAGCTCAATGCCCTCTCCATAGGA
>JAOPHQ010006021.1:107500-120000 GCA_030340625.1 Merluccius polli
ACCTTTAACAACAAATCAGAGCCCATCCATAAAACTGCTGCTCAAAGTTCACTCAAACCAAGAAAATAAAAAGGCCAAGAATTTGCCCAAAAAAAGTTCACGGGTACAAGCTAAATCTCAGCAAGAGCCATTGTGAATTGGTCATGCCGAGTCATCCTTCATTCTTTACATTTAAGATGTGTTTTACTTCATTTTACTGGAGGAGTTCAGAAATTGACCCAAGTACTGTGCGCCTGAAAGCACACATGTCTTGGGGGCTCTGCAGTTCTGACAGAGTTTGGCTCATTGGTTCTGTGTACACTTCCTCGTAGTACACCGCCGTTCAAAAGTGGAAGCGGGGGCTGGGTGCAGCTTGCTGTGACTGCTTTAAACATCAAGGTCTGCCCTACTTCAAAAACATCAGGAAGGAAGAACCGGTCTTGGGGGACTCAAAGAGAGGAAAAAAACAAATCAAAGTGAGAAACAGATGGGCGTGAACCGTGCATGCGTCTGTAAGTACACGCATGGGGGTGACTGCGGAGTAACCAGGCAACCGGGGACGGCCCATTAGGGTGGGGTAAGAAACCATTAAAGTTACATACAACCAGCCTCTTGTGTCTCATAAGTTGATCTGAAAACGAGGCTGATTAACCAAATCCCATTTGCCATCATTAATGTAAAATAAACGCTGTGTGCATGGGGGGGCGATGAGGGCTGGTGGTGGTGGTGGCGGCGGCGGCGGTGGGGTGACGTGGGGTGAAGTAGGGTAAACAAGGCACACAACGCTGTAAACATTTCCTACCGTGCGTTGGGGTGACTGTGAGTAATGGATATAGACAGATAGATGTGTGCATTCCCTCTTTCCCCAACATACAGGCTTTCCACTGGCTTGAGCATAAACAATCATTTATATGCGTGTGTGTGTGTGTGTGTGTGTGTGTGTGTGTGTGTGTGTGTGCATGCGTGCGTGTGTGTTTTTTGATTTATGCATAAACTAATGGGAAGAGGCCTGGTTTGTGGAAACATGCTCATAAAAAAGTCCACACAGAGTGGGGTTGAATCCATAATTGAGGAGTTATTTCACCTAAAAATAAACTCTCAAGTGATGATCAGCTCCAGAGAGTCAGACGCATTTGCTTTTACCACTGGCCTCACTAGTCAAACCACAAACACTCACACAACAGTGTTGATGGAGCCTATTGTTTCTTAGATCCGCAGTTTCTCGAGTCTATGGAAAAAGTGGTGAGCTTGAGACTGGGCCAGAGTACTGTTGGCTAGAGCTCAGGACAGCCACATTTGTGTTTTAAAGCCTCTGACAACCAGTCCAAACATATCAAAAATACACACATGATAAATAAAAAATAAAAGTGAAGTGCCTTGTGCATATACCAACATTTGAGTACGGCTAAACGTTCATAAATATTAGAATTGTTCAGAAAAACGAGGGTCAGTGGCACGCTTGATTGACATCTACCTACCAACCCAAAGTATAACATGAACACGCCGTCGGAGAAGTATGCAAATTTCCATATTTGCATTGCAATAATAAGTAATGAATAAAAAACGACAAGCTATGAATCATTACAATTTTATTTGTCATAGTTAGTTGCCATATCACTCGTATCCTGAAGAAAGGCTGAACATGGCTTTGAGTGTTTTAAAACACACTCACTGTCGGTAACAGTTGATAACAGAGATTGTTTATTATGGCAAAAAAACGAGTCTGTTGTATTTGGTTTGCACACACTTCCACATCAGCCGGCAGGTCAGTACGTCTTCTGTTGCTGCCCCAGACATTATAATCCTCGTGTTCACAGTATAAATAGTTGAAATCTTTGTGAACCTGTGGTTTGGTTTCGCTAAGACTATTTGCCAAACGTCCTTGCTACATGTATACAAGATGGAGCGGTATGAATATATAAGATTATAAGTATTCTTTATACGCGGAAGCAAAAAGGTTTTGTTGCATCTGATTGGTTGGTTCATCATTGATGCGAGAGTGAAAATCTCTGAAATGATTGGTTCGAGAGTTTAATGATGTCTTTAGTCCCTTTTTAATCCCGCCCAAATTCAACCTGGTATCAGAAAGCACACAAAAAGTAGTGACAACGGCTCAAATTTAGAATAAGATTCATTCCAATTACTTGTTTTAATACTTACATCACATTACATTACGTAATGTAATGTACTGATGTACTGAATGTAATGATGTAAAACGTGGATTTGGGTTTCTAGTGGCTTTAAAGGAGTATGTAGTGTATTCAATTCATACATTCAACTCATTCATTGAACTCTTTGCAGACTGTTCTTTACAGCAAAGCTATACAGCAGACAATACACATTTAAACTATTTAAAAGAGGTCAAGTGGGATTCCTTTGAATAACACTTAATAACTTGTTTGAATTAGTTTGCATTAGGTGCACTAATACTGAGTAGTATTAGTAGTTACCATGGTTACTCATACACCCACTGGCTGGGAAAGCATATGGGCCACAATCAACTGTTAAAGCAGTGCGATGTTTGGCATGCCACATATTGCATGACTCAGAAGAACTACGACGACAAATCACACCTCCTTTTTTTCTCCAAACCAGTCAGTCTCTTACTCACAAAGCGTACGGTAGCATGTCCGTGAAAGCGTACAACTTGGTCAAGACTATCAGTGTAAACAATAGGTTTGAAGCATCATTCATTCTGAATCAATATTAGACAAGTCCTCATTTTTCCCCTCATCTGTTTGTATTGAAATGTGTGTGTGTGTGTGTGTCTGTGTAAACGTTATGTGATTTGTTGTGCTGTATGTCGTGTCACTTTTGTAAAAGATATTTTAATCTCAAAAGGCTCTCCTGGTAAAATAAATTCAAAACATTCAATGGTACACTATAATGCCGTCTTTCCACTGGTAGTACCAGCTCGTCTCGCCTCGACTTAATGTGGCTTTTTTGACTTTCGGTACCTGCTAACTGGTGCATATTTTTTAGTATCACCTCCGTATAAGTTCCAACCGAGCTGAGCTGATACTTTTGTGTGACGTAAGCTGGCAGCCGGCCACTGATTGGACAGAGAGTGACGTCACTTGATGACTCATGATGAGCGTGACGTCCGAGCCTGACACCCGCTACCTTTAAATACTAGAATCTGCGTTCAGCGATTACTGATCAACATGGAAGTCCAGTTATGTGTTGCGTGGATAAGTACGTCACTGATGACGACCCGCCCACTTTGAAGAGATACTAATTCTAGATGGAAATGCAACACGTCTGAAACCAAACCAAGTAGAGCCACACTAAGGCGTGGCGAGACGAGCTGGTACTACCAGAGGAAAGACGGCATAAGAAATCAAACAGTCCTTATGAAACAGGAAAATCAACACCCATGTCAATCCTAGGGAAGGGTCCCTAGTGACCGTGGGTCTCACCTTCAGGATCATCTCAGCCCGGGTCATTCCTTTCACCACTATCTTGGTGTAGCTGGCGGGGGCCTTGCGGAGGACCTGGGAGCCGATGGAGGGCAGGTCCAGCAGGACGGTCTTCAGAGAGTGGGTGTCCAGGAGCAGCTGGTGGGGGGCGGGGGGGGGGGCACACAGATGGCACATGGTGACAGGATGTTCTCCTAATAGACTTCCTTACGTCTGAAGAAACTCGATGTTCATGACCTAGTGGCCGTCCCAAGTCAACCTTAAACAACACTTTGAACTTTGACTTAGAGTATGTATACTTTTGCTGAATTTTATAGGGCTTGTACATCAGAATGAAACATAACCAATGAAAACTTTGTTTTGCAACGTCTCCCATGAGAAACGCTGTGGCAGTTTCAAACACAACAACGTCTTCCCATAATGACAAATCAAACTATGAAACAATGACCAAAAAAACATTACTACCAACATAATAATCATTCCAATGCTCATATGCTCCCAAAATGGCGGCGATATGGATATGGATTTGCTTCGTATGGATACGTCCCTTATAAGACAGAAAGGTGGATCATTTATATGGCCCTGCTGATTGTGTTCACAATAAGGAACAATAAGGCCACAGGCGATGTCCATTACCTGTTCAGCACCGACCATGCTGATAGGCTTACACCTAAACAGGTGGTTGATGAACTTGGGAATGAAAGAGCTGCAGAAAAAAGACAGAAGAGAGGAGATGAGGTTTAGGGGAGCTGGGTTTGGTCTGTGTGAGAGCATGTACTTGGAACTAGGAACACGTTTTTAACAAGTGATGGCTTCGTGGAAGAGAAGAGTATGTACTAGTCATTTTCTTGGTTTGAAATCCGTTTTAAAATTATAGATTGAGCGATAGGCAAGTGTGAGGGCAAACAGGAAGTAGGGGATGATCACAGGTATGGTACAACCATCACAATCATGTATGATCTTGTACAAACGTGTGTGTGTTTATGGACATTGAGTGTATAGCATCAGCATGTCACCACAGTCTTTCTCTCTCCCTCTCCCTCTCTCTCCCTCCCTCTCTGAGAACATGTGCTACTGTACTTTGTGAACTTGATGCAGAACTGGGTGAAGTATTTGCGTGTGGAGGCCAGGTTGTCCCTGATGATGGGCACGTTCTGCTTGATGTGCACGATGACCGACGTCACGTAGGGACTCTGGTCCCCGACATGCTCCACACTCTGCCACGGCATCTGGAGAGACACGGGGAGAGCAGAGGGAATGTTAAATGTTGCACACAGTTAAACAAGAGAAAGATTAGCCCCTTTTACACAGCCTGTTCAAGACAGGAATGTTGCGTCGTTATTCCTTCTGTATAAAACGTGTGGGGGGGGGGGGGGGGCATTGCTGTGTAAAAAAAGGTGAACCGGCAGGGCGGGACAGGGGTGTGACGTTTTGATGAGGTGTTATGTGTGCGACCCGCCACCGGGAGATTTAAAAAGCAGCTAGCAGCGGTTAGCAGTATGTTGTGTGTTGTATATGACACACAGCAACTTTGCTTGCGTTTGTAGAATGTGCACAAAAAAAAGCACTCATTTCACCCGCCATTGTTATTGTTTCGCTGCTCGACGATGTTGTGTTACACGTCACGCCTCTTTTGCTCCCCGGCATGCCATCTAAAAATCCCAACTGGAGTAGCATTATCCCGGCATTGTTTGGTTCAGTGTAAAAAAAGCAAAGCCTGCATAATGACGGGTATTATTTACGACATTATTGCGGGATCTCTGTGTAAAGCGGCAAAACATTCCTTCCGAGGGTGGTGTAAACCATGCAAGACAACAAGCATCTGATCGCAGACAGTTGAGGGGAGGAGGAGGAGGAGGAGGAGGAGGAGGAGATCGAACTATCAAACCCTGCCTAGTTTATTTCCATATTATTCCATTTTAAACAAGCATCATTTATACCGGGTGCTGACAACAATGACCCGAGAGATGTTCCTCTCGGGTCGGGCCCAGATGTGACACTTGTGTGTAGGTTGGGTTTGTGTGAGTGTGTTAGTGCCAGGTGGGCGAGTGGGTGGTCCTGGGCTACCTTGCTCATGGCAGTGAGCGCTGGGTCACAGGCGGCATCCAGGTCCTGGACCAGCAGCTGGATGCTGTTGGAGATCACCCTGAGGACCCGAGAGAGGAGACCGTCTGCTTTAGAGGCAAACACTGGCAGTTCTGGACTGTGGTTTCAAGTGAGCGGTGTTTACGGTACAGTAGTAGTGTGTATGTGCGCTGTACAGAGCAAGGTCTTCCAGGGGCGTGGGGGAATGTGAAACAATGGCATGAACAGGGAAGTGAGTAAGGGCCTCCTACGTGCTGAACGTATCCATCTCCCCCGTCAGATTAATCCTCTCCACCAGCACTTTATCCACCTTTTCTTTCAGCTTCTCCTCCAGCTAAAGCACACGCACACGCACGCGCACACGCACACACACACACAAACACACACACACACACAATTAGATTGAAACAAGTATTATATTCAGTGTCCACATGAGTGGACTTGTGAAATCCTAATTTTTGTGTATTTGTGTTGCAAGGTGAAGCCGTTGGAGGTTGCATAGTATTGCACACGAGTCGATCACAACATCCAGGCTGTGTGCTGCGTGTCGAGTGTGTTTTCATCACAATTGGTCAAAACACCTTCCCTAGTCGTCGTGAAGCAACAGGGGTTGCGTACTCGTCTCCGTGGCGACACAATGCAAAGGAGTGTGCTCAATGCAACTGCATGTGAATGTTCTGCGTGTGGTGGACGTGGGCCGTGCCTGCTGCGTGGTGGCCAGGCAATACTCGGCGGTGCTGAGGATGCTACAGATGAGGCAGAGCTCGTCCACGGTGAACTTGGCCGCCTCCGATCCCTCCTTCTCCTTCAGCAGAATGCTGATGGTGAGCCCTCCTCCGCTGTTACTATTGGTCCTGGGGGGTGAGGGAGAAGGGGAGGGAGGGAGGGAGGAAGGGAGGCAGAGGGTCCAGGGTGATTTCCCACATGACAAAGAAACTAATATTGGCTGAGAAACCAGCAGCAGAGATGATGAACTGCTGTAAATATGAAATATATTATTGTGTGTGTGTGTGTAAGTGTAAGTGTAAGTGTAAGGGTGTGTATCATGAAAACACGGTTTCTAATTAAAAACACTGCCTGAACTGTGAACGGGGCACGCTTTTATGGTAGGATAATTGTTATGGCTACATCTGTGTTTCGCTTAGTGCAAGCATGTAATTACCACCACACATACATATCTGAGGCAGATATTATTGCCCACATGTGTGTGTGTGAGTGGCTCAAAGAAAGAAAGAAAGAAAGAAAGAGAGAAAGAGAAAGAGAGAGAGAGAGAGAGAGAGAGAGAGAGAGAGAGAGAGAGAGAGAGAGAGAAAGAGAGAGAGGTTCTAATGTGGCCAATGGGCCAGAGATGTATAGCTGGTTGTGAATTAGGCATCGCCGCAACGTAACCACTTCCAGATCCTAGATAGCATGCAAGCGCTTTAAACATGAGACTAAAGACATTAGCTATTAAAACAAAAACTATTAAAACCCAGAAGGCCTCTCTTCAGCATTCTTGAGAAATGAAAAGCCTGGGGTGTGGCACGCTTATTTGTCAAAAGTTGAGTACAGCAAAGACTAGAGGCTGTTAACAGCAAACAAAATGTTATGTATCAAACAGATGGACACCGATTCCATAGAGAGACGATGGAGCAGATAACATTGGCTGGCTTCCACTTTGTGCTTTTGTCCCCACCGTTAACTACTCCTAGAATGTTTTCCTTGGTAGCGGAGGGGCTGAGCGGAGGAGAGAGAGGATACTTAATGTTGCTGTGGATATTTCTCCCCTTCCATTACCCTTTATTTTCATAAGCTCAATCTTCAAAGTGAGTGTTTTATTTGAAATTGTGCAAATAAAAATTCTAACAAGGCCAAAATACTTTAATGTGTAAATGGGATGTTGCCGTTCTCCTATTCTGTAGAAACAATGGCTTGGCCTAAATTACTGCGTGTTATTCCACTGACATTTTTATTACATCTTTGCACAAAATGTGTCCCGCGTGTTTGAATCAATGAATACCATTGCCACCCATCCCAACTGAAAACCAATAGAAACACTAAATGGGCTAGCTACATAATAAAAACATCACACAGTTGAATTCTCCTTTCGCGACCTCGGCCATTTAAAATCAGGGACCTAAACGAGGCCCGCTTCTGTTTAGTGCGTGCGGCGCTTGCCTCAAGGGCATCTTACTTGGGCAGGTTGCCGGAGAGGATCTTCCAGGCGTACTCGCGCAGGTACTTCTGGAAGATGGTGGAGAGGGCGATCATGGGCTCCCCGGTGCTCAGCTGGGAGCACTGCACCATGCACTTCTTGTAGTAGACGAAGAGGTCGGCGCAGCTGGGCAGCACCGCGCCCCCCTCCTCCGTGCCGGCCTTGGGGGGACCCTGGGCCCGGAAGTCAGCCACGAAGCGGTCAATCAGCTCGCCCAGGTTTCTGTGTGGAGGGGGGGGGGGGGGATGCACAGGGGGGGGTACAGATGCATGCACACACACGTACGCACACGCACAGATGCACGTACGCACAAACATGCGCATGCACACAAGTACACATGCATATAAACACAAACACACACACACACACACAAGTACAGAGGCATGCACATGCACACACTCACGCAAACACAAGTACATGCACACACATGCACACACGTAGATACAGAAGTACGCATGCACGCACGTAGACACAGAAGTATACACACACCCACATACGTACACGCACAGATGCAAGTACAGACGTGCACACGCATAAGTACAGACGCACACAAACACATATACGTGCATGCACACAAGTACACACGCATACAAACACACACACACACACACACTTCAATTAAAACAAATTGCCCTCTTAAAAATGCAGTACCCCGCAGATACCTTTAAAAACAACAACATACAAAATAACACATTGTTGGTTACATGATATCCTCCCGAGTATCCACCATCCACACAACTAGCACAGTCCACAACCTTGTGACTGTGGCCCACATCCAGCAGGGCCCAGGCAGACCCACAGCCAAGAACACAACAAGCCGGCCACTGTTCTCTCCTGTCCTGTACTACTGGCTAGGTCTGGCTGGGGGAGCTGCCTCTGAGCCTGGCTTGAAAAGGGTCCAGTGGCAGAATAGATCAGCTCACTGTTCCCTTGGTTCCAAGAAAAAGAAAAGGGAAGAGAAAAAAAAAAATGCAAACGCGCACCGTGCACACACACACACACACGCACGCACACACGCACGCATGCACGCTAACAAACACTACAGTTGAGAGATCCAAGAGATTGCATGGAAAGTAATCCCACGCCTGCGCCCTCATTTCTGGGGACACGACCGTGACTAAGCGAGAAAGGTCAAAAAGGTGGAAGAGCTCGTAAAAGCGAAAGATGGAATACAAATAAGAAAAAGTCAAAAGGAAGGGAGAAATACAGGAGGAAAAAGGTTTGATAGAAGGGCGAAAGAGGGAGATGTGAAATGAACAAAAATAATACACAGGAAGGAAAAAGGGGGGAGGTGAAGAGAGAAATCAGAGGGATCTGCTGTGGCTGCATATTTTTGATCTTTCTCTCTCTCCCTCGCTCTCCCTCTTCCCTTCTCTCCCTGCTTCTGTGGTCATGCAGTTAATGGGAAACATTTCTGCCTGAGTTGAGGGAGACAAGAGGCCGACGTAGAGGCAGAAACACCAGTTGTAAAGACATGAGACAGAGGAGGGGGAGGCGTGATCACACAGTAAGTAGTAGTAGTCCCCTAGTAGCCCCCCATGACCTCGAATGTATGTGTACGTGTGTCTGTACATATGTGTGACCCATGACCTGAGTGACTCACTTGTCCTGGGACTCTATGTAGACGTAGAGGTGGGGTTCAAAGCACTTGGACACAATGCCGTGGAAGGGGTTGTCGGGAGCCTTGGGCTTCCTGGGCTGGGTGTGCCGAAGGGAAAAAAAAATAACACGTCGGTTAAACACAACATGCATTGTTTTATCGCCGCCACCGCCGCTGCTGTAGGACTGCAAATGCATTCGCACATATTGTGGATTGCTGCTCTCGCTCCCATATGGCAATCAAACACGAAAAAGGTCATGTGAGATTAAAGAGGTGTCAAGCGGAGACAAAGAGAGGTGGAAAAGGAGGATGGCGGATTTTATTTTTGAACAGGAATGGAATCAGTGACACCTTGGCCTGCAACTCAAACCCAGGTAGCCTAATCTAATCTGCACTGATTACATACACACTGGTTCGTGTTAATGGTAAACAAAAAAAAAAGCGAACAAAGCTTCACTATCAATCAGTCAATGTATTGATCTCAGTGGAAAAACAAAAAGGAAACCAAAATCGGTCAATATGAGATAACCCCTTCTCCCACTAACACAATAGACAATGCATGACTACGCACAAGGAAGCAAGACATGAATGTGCCTTTCAGAGTTGTAATGATCAAAGGTCAGAGGGGGTGAGGGGGTAAGGCCAGGCCAACTCACCCGGTCCAGATCCTCGTCCTTCTCAGACCCAGCGTCCTCCCCTGCCTCGTCCTCCAGGAAGGGGTTGGTGGGGTGCAGGGGGCTCTCGGGCTTCTTCTGCTATTAAAACAAACCACTCAACTTTTAGAATGGCAATCTTCCTTTAGTAGAATGAGCCCAGCTCAACCGCAATTCAGTGTTAACGATTGGATGCAACTGCATGATACTAAATGGTGTTGGCGCTAACCTACAGACCTCCTGTAATGGAGTGAGTGGCTGAGTTAAGCAGATGATGAGTCAGAGATCTGAGCTTCAACAGGGGACCTCTGTTGAAACCAGGGTGTGAGAGCACACAACTGAACAGGCTTACACTAATCATGTCTGAGTATAATACAAATGGCTCTGTCCTATTTCTCTTTTCTTATTATTAACCCACCTATGTACAACATGGATTAAACAGCCACTTTTAATGCAATACAGCAAGGATAGACCCACTGTGTCATGTGGGTTCAACTGTCAAACACAATCACACTGGGAAGCTACATATGTAGTTATAAGGGAATTGTTTTCTTAACTGGCATTGATGAAGGTAAAAAACAAGAGAAAACTGACACTTCTGAAAAAGTGGAACCTATATTGTAATTCTGAGGTTACCTTTCGTTGTGTTGGCATATCACAACTGAACTCAACATGTTTACAATGTTGCCGAATGTATACCCATCGTTGAATGTTGTAAATATGGATTGCGCAACGTTTTTCAATGGCTTCATTATGTGGTCAATATATATTTCTTATTCAGAGTATGAGGATGAGCATGACCGTGAGTATGAGAATGTGTATGAGTATGAGTGTGAGTATGAGTGTGAGTTCTTACTCCTGGGACGTCAGTCAGGGTGCATCCAGTGAAGCGCTTGGCTAGCAGACCCTCAAAGTTTGTGGTTCTCTGGATGGCGAAGAGCAGCAGCTTCACCTCGATTTCTTTAGCCCGCGTCCGCATCACTTTGGCCAGCTCCACCCTACATGGACACACACACACACACACACAGTGTGCTAAGTGCAAGAGCGGTTCTAAATATGTATTTTTTTTTATGTACTCTGTATGTACAACTACTCCCAAATTTTCCATCTGCAATAAATCAGGCACATCTTATCTTTATTATTACTTTAAAGGTACACAGGGAATATGGATAAAACACATTTGAATGCATGTTCCCATTATCAACATTTGGATGGCCACACATGCACACACGCACTACAGTGGGTCAATCCTTATGTGTTTCCATTACAGGACTGCTGGCGTAAAAGATCACTAATAATTATGAAGTTACACTATTACACAACATTCTTAATTTCTGTGTCCATTGTGTGTGTATGTGTATGTAAAAAAAAACCCTAAAAACTTTGCACTTTTTCTATGTTTGTATGTCGTGGCACTTACAATAATATTTTGCACGTAGTATTTTAGCACTTATCTCTGTTGTATACTATCAATGGGTTAACTTAGCAATTGGGTGTGCTTGAAACTTGTTCTTGTGAAATAATTACTGTACCGATAGCCATTTACTGTTGCACTTTCTTCTAACAAATATACTTGTGTGTGTGTGTGTGTGTGTGTACACACTTGGTGTTGTGGCAGAACTCGACGGCGATGCGCTCCGTCATGCACCACTCCTCGGGAAACATGTGACCGTACTTCTCCTCGTAGTCCACGAGCTGCCGCTTGAGCCACGCGTAGCGCCGGTCAATCTTGTCCAGCCACGCCACCTGCGCCGCCACCACGGGGGGGACAGGGATAGCGTGTCACACAAGGGGAGAGAGAGAGAGAGAGAGACTCTAATACAGCTAGGCAGGCCTGAGGATGGGGATCAGTTAAACTGCATTAGGGCTGCAACTTCATATTATTTATGATTAATTGTAAAACGATAATTTTTTCGATCATTTCGTCTAGAAAATGTCATAAATAATAGCATATGCCATCACAAATGACCAGAGTCCAAAGTGATAATTTGCTTGCTTTATCTGACATGCAGCCAAGAAAAACTTAAGTATTCATTTTATAATTCATGAATATTGATATTTGTTCTTTACAAATAAATTATCTAAACGATTAATCGATTATTAAAAAAAATGCATTCAATTAATTTTGTGTTGATCGAATATCGATTAATCCTTGCATCCATAAACTGTATATATATATATATATATATATATATATATATATATATATATATATATATATATATATATATTGTGTTGCACGACCCGCTTAGACAAAGATGATGATGATTCATTTTTTGGACTTGGATTGTACATGACAAAAAAATGTGTATAATCACATACAAGATTCATAGCACCAAGTAGTCAACCCTCTAAATAGGAATCATTTAGCAAATTATAGTGGGATCGTGGAAAATCGTTTGCTAAAAAGACAGAAAAACTGTCTATCTAGACATGAATGTCCCTCGCACAGTTTATTTGAACTAAATGACACTCCTACAGTTTTCTTTCAGTTCCATCAATGCTACGCCAACCCAGCTCAAACCACCACCATCTAGTCTGTTATCTGGGAGCCTGGTCTTTACCTCAAT
>JAOPHQ010006021.1:125000-137196 GCA_030340625.1 Merluccius polli
ATCATTTTTTTTTTACCATATCGTTCAGCCCTAGTTACTATTACTCAATCTCTAACCAGGAACCCTGACTCTGCAGGTTTGCACATTAAGAGAGTAAGCTAAAGACCCTGGCAGGCAGACACCACAGGACTGTGTTATGATCACATCCCATTGGGAAATATTGAGGTGCGTCAATGGCCCGGGTCCATGTGAAAAACGATAATGTCATCATTGCCCCGATGCCCTGCGACGGAAATGGGAGCCATGTCCACTTGCGACTAATTGGCAGACTAATGAAGTGTACAGCAGGATATTTGATATTGTCGAGCCGTAAATTGGCATTTGAGCCATCAGGGTTAAGCTCAAACATAGGGGCTGTCCGTGTAATATCCCAAGGAGAGCCACGGTCAGTTTTAACAAACATGTGCACAAAGGCAGGCCAGATGAGATGCCACTGGAGTTCTCCATTATGATATGGTAAATGTGTTGTTCTAGCAGTTCCCCTATCGCCCGAGCTGACAGCTGTTTGTTTGATGGTGCCGGCTGAAGCTTTTGCACTGTCATCCGATGCCAGGGTAATTGGCGAACAAAGTTGTGGCAGTGCAGACACAAGTTTGGCTCCTTGCCTTTTCCACGGAGACACGCACACGCACGCAAGCTTGCGTGTGCGCAGGCACACACACACTCACACACGCGCACACACACACACACACACACACAGAATGCTAACAGCCGGCACCAGCTGTGCGAGGTATTTACCACTTTTATAAGCTTCTTCTGGACCACGGTCACAAGAGAAACACACACACACACACACACACACACACACACACACACACACACACACACACACACACACACACACACACACACACACACACACACACACACACACACACACACACACACACACACACACACACACATATACTGGATTCCTACCCCGGTTGCCTTGCGATGTCTATGGGATATGCTGGGTCAGAGTGTTTACGGGCTGTGATCAAGGTCCTTGGCCGTGTCGCTACTAGTGCTTGTTGTTGCGGGGCAAAATGTAATACCACCCATCCAGTACTAAGTTCTACAAATGCTGGACAATCACTGTCCATGGTCATCTATGGCCTCCGAAGAGCAGAGTGAGGTTGCATCTCAGACATACCAGCCTCTGGCGGCCTCCCTTTTCCAGCCTTACGCTGGGGAGAGCAGCACAATACTGCAGGGACAATTCAGAGGTTTTTTACCACAGCTCTTTCTCCCAATGCACATCCTTTCTTATGGATCACTTGGCAGGGGGAAAATGAGTTATAGGAGAAACAACTGAATAAGGGGGTGGGGGGGTGGAGAGTAGTTACACCAAAACACTGTCTTTCTCTTATCTTTAGGCAGGGGAGAATTCAACATGAAGGTGGTATATAATATTAATTAAAGACAAGAACCTGGGCAGAGTTGAACACAACCTTCACAGCCCCGAAGCTGTGAAGGTTAAAGCCGCTCCTCGGGGGTGGTTGTCTGGATGGGAACCGGATGCTCATCAACTCCATTCAGCCTTGAGGAGCAAAGCTGCTCCACACACTCCTTAATGACCCAGATGCTATCTGTGCACTGTGCGTCTCCCCTTTCTTTCCCCATTTCAACAAGTGCGTGTGCACACACACACATACACACATACACATGGCCTTTTCTACCACTTGTGTAAATTACTATAATTTGTGTTTTCTGACAAGTGATGAAGTCCCTTTGAAAATATCTGATAAGATCAGATAACTTCTGGATGCCCTCATCACTGTCCAATCAAATCCTCCTTGTCTAGGCTCCCCCATGACCAGGGTGTGATTGTAGTTTTGAGCAAAACAATACAGAGCACATGATGTGTTTCAGGGTGGTGGGAGCTTAGAAGCTTTAGGTAGGAAGGTGGGTGCCCTGTCTCTGTACAATAGACTGTGTACTGTACTTCTTTGTTGTTTCTTCAAAATCAGATTAGAGTAGATTAAGCAGATTTAAGCTCGAAAGCTAAAGCACTTATTGAATATCCACTTGACAGTTTACATAAAACGTTTGGACCACCACACCACATGATTATAAAAAACAATCCCAAAAACATTGAAAGTCACTTTCAATGCTAATACGGCACAACGCAAAACCATTATCATTGCTCATGTTTCAGCGCATATATCTACCGTGCATTATTTGCCATATCCCAGTAACTATGGCAACAGGCTGGCCCGTGGAGAAGACACTGGCAGGAAGGTCAGCTGGCAGATCACAGCTGCCAGACATGCCTATTTACTGAGAGTGTGAGCAAATGTGTTCAAACACACATTTCAGAACATACCCAATCTGCGCTTGACCCCCAATTTTCTGGTTTCTGTCTCTCTCTCCAGCTCCCTCCAGCCGTCTCTCTCTTATGTTCTGTTCTTTAATCTTGTCTCACCCACTCTGCGTTGAACTAAACTCTTCAGCTTTCCATCTCCAAAAAAACAACCAAACAAACAGACATTTTCCCCACAGAGAAGAGTTGTTAACGGCTCGGGTTTTGGAGAGGAAACGGAAAACGAATGTGTGTGATGAGTGTGTGTGACTGCATAATGTCACCGGTCTGTGGAGGATTTAGTCGGCCTCAGCAACCAAACAGTAGCTAAGTGGGACTGACAAGACCACCGGACCAGACATACTGGTGACAACACGTACCCAGTCCTCTCCATTCATAAACATGCACAGCTCTCCTCCCTCACCCGCCCCCATCAGGTGTCGTATTACCTTCAAAACCGCCATTCCGTCCTGACACACCAGCACTGCGGAAAAAAGGCGAGACTTTGCGAGGCCCGGATTAAAAAAAAAAAAAAAAGGATCCTCTGTATATTTACGGCAGGGAATTCACTTCCCTGCCCATGTTTTCCATACAGAGGGGCCGCTTGACAAGTGGGCTTATATTTGAGTCATCTTATCCTTTTCCATGGCACTGGTGTGCAAGATGGAAAGAGATTATGCAGGAGAAAAAGCAAGCGTTGTCTGGGTCAAAGGAAACTGTCGTCGCCGTTTGTTTCAGACATCTAACCATCACACAAATATGAGGTTTGATATATGAAGCATAGAATCCATGTCTGGTGCGTCTGTGTGAACAAGCATTTTCATTGTCGAATAATATATAATATGCTAATTTCTTTCCACAAATCTTTTAGTCTATAAGATGTCACGAATAAGTAATAAACATAGGCAAACACACATTACAAGTTTTTTATTAGCCGAGCCTAATGTGATGTCTTAAGTTTGCTTGTTTAGTCTGACAAGCAGCCAAGAAAAAGCAAAGTATTTATTGTATAATTATCCAAAATAGAGGAAAGCAACCACATATTTGCATTTCTAAAGCCATAAACAGCTTATTTTACTTGATAAGGGATGAAAACGGTTGAGCATTATACAAATTATAACCACAAAATGTTCTCTTGTTCAACTAATCAATTCATTGAGTCATTATTACAGCACTAATGTCAAGTAAATAAAATCCATTGCTGAGGAACTATTTATCTACCACGACACATCAGGCAATCGTTTTATGGTAATATTACGTTTCCCACACAAAAACAAGAAACAGACAGGCTACAATGTTTGCCTGGCTAATTAGTGATGTTTGGCTAATTAGCCACCAGCAGTTAAGCTCACCTGTCTGCCATCTTGGCCCACGTTGGTCTGGCCTCTCACCACTGTCCTGATGTTGTCGTCTAGACGTCTGCCAAATGCAAAAGAAAAAATATATCACACACTGTGTTGCCTAAAACAACAGATCTAGGCATCAATAAGGATCTGGGATACTGACTCACCGAATTTTTAGACGAATCTTGTTCACTACATCGTCAATATTAGCCAGTGACTGTGGAGAGATGGAGAGATTATCAGAAAACAAATATAGACAAAGTAGACCATTAACTTGAACACAGCTATGCAGTTTTGCCCTCATCCTGCCTTGGAGAGGTTGGAGACACCCTGCCAAGGTCGCCTATCACACTGCCAAGAGAGATTACCACATCATACAGAAGCACATATGATTCTATCAATATTAAAATAAATCTGTGTAAGGGTAATGAATGATAATAATAATAGTCAAAGGATTGAGAACTTAAAGGGATAGTTCTGATTTTTTTAAGTGGGGTTGTATGAGGTACTTATCTAGAGTCAGTCAGTATTACCTACAGTAGAAGGTACTTATCTAGAGTCAGTCAGTATTACCTACAGTAGAAGGCGTTCGGCACACCCACAGTTTGGAGAAGCAGACAGCTGTACCAGCACAGATGCTAAGCAATGTACTGCTGTGTACAGGGTCAGCAGCAAAACGTATTTAAGCCGCATAAAAAAAGGCCCACCTCAAAAAAAAAATCAGTTTTCATCGTTTTACCTGTTTAGACAGCCCTTTCCTTTGGCACTACATTTTCTCAACCGTATAACTCCTGTATTCCTACGCATAAGATTGATTTCAGTCTCATCTCCCAACGGCACTTTCTTACCCAAACAGCTGATCTGTGGGCGGCGTAGTACAGTGATGGTGTAGTACAGTGGCGGCGTAGTACTGTGGTGGCGTAGTACAGTGGCGGCGTAGTACAGTGCAGAACAGTTGTGCTTATGCGTAGGAATACGGGCGTTCTACGGTTGAGAAAATGTAGTGCCAAAGGAAAGGGCTGTCTGACAGCAAGGTAAAGCGGTGAGAATATTCTTCATATAGCGTACACTTAAACTGATATCGATTTTTTTTAGGTGGGCCTTTTTTTAGGCAGCTAAAATACATTTTGCTGACCCCGTTCACAGCAGTACATTGTATAGCGTCTGTGATGGTACAGCTCTCCGCTTCACCAAACTGGGGGCACGCCGACCGCCTTCTACTGTAGGTAATACACTGACTCTAGATAAGTACCTTCTACTGTAGGTAATACTGACTGACTCTAGATAAGTACCTCATACAACCCCACTTAAAAAAATCAAACTATCCCTTTAAGTTCTCAATCCTTTGACTATTATTATTATCATTCATTACCCTTACACAGATTTATTTTAATATTGATAGAATCATATGTGCTTCTGTATGATGTGGTAATCTCTCTTGGCAGTGTGATAGGCGACCTTGGCAGGGTGTCTCCAACCTCTCCAAGGCAGGATGAGGGCAAAACTGCATAGCTGTGTTCAAGTTAATGGTCTACTTTGTCTATATTTGTTTTCTGATAATCTCTCCATCTCTCCACATCACTGGCTAATATTGACGATGTAGTGAACAAGATTCGTCTAAAAATTCGGTGAGTCAGTATCCCAGATCCTTATTGATGCCTAGATCTGTTGTTTTAGGCAACACAGTGTGTGATATTTTTTTCTTTTGCATTTGGCAGACGTCTAGACGACAACATCAGGACAGTGGTGAGAGGCCAGACCAACGTGGGCCAAGATGGCAGACAGGTGAGCTTAACTGCTGGTGGCTAATTAGCCAAACATCACTAATTAGCCAGGCAAACATTGTAGCCTGTCTGTTTCTTGTTTTTGTGTGGGAAACGTAATATTACCATAAAACGATTGCCTGATGTGTCGTGGTAGATAAATAGTTCCTCAGCAATGGATTTTATTTACTTGACATTAGTGCTGTAATAATGACTCAATGAATTGATTAGTTGAACAAGAACATTTTGTGGTTATAATTTGTATAATGCTCAACCGTTTTCATCCCTTATCAAGTAAAATAAGCTGTTTATGGCTTTAGAAATGCAAATATGTGGTTGCTTTCCTCTATTTTGGATAATTATACAATAAATACTTTGCTTTTTCTTGGCTGCTTGTCAGACTAAACAAGCAAACTTAAGACATCACATTAGGCTCGGCTAATAAAAAACTTGTAATGTGTGTTTGCCTATGTTTATTACTTATTCGTGACATCTTATAGACTAAAAGATTTGTGGAAAGAAATTAGCATATTATATATTATTCGACAATGAAAATGCTTGTTCACACAGACGCACCAGACATGGATTCTATGCTTCATATATCAAACCTCATATTTGTGTGATGGTTAGATGTCTGAAACAAACGGCGACGACAGTTTCCTTTGACCCAGACAACGCTTGCTTTTTCTCTGCATAATCTCTTTCCATCTTGCACACCAGTGCCATGGAAAAGGATAAGATGACTCAAATATAAGCCCACTTGTCAAGCGGCCCCCTGTATGGAAAACATGGGCAGGGAAGTGAATTCCCTGCCGTAAATATACAGAGGATCCTTTTTTTTTTTTTTTTAATCCGGGCCTCGCAAAGTCTCGCCTTTTTTCCGCAGTGCTGGTGTGTCAGGACGGAATGGCGGTTTTGAAGGTAATACGACACCTGATGGGGGCGGTGAGGGAGGAGAGCTGTGCATGTTTATGAATGGAGAGGACTGGTACGTGTTGTCACCAGTATGTCTGGTCCGGTGGTCTTGTCAGTCCCACTTAGCTACTGTTTGGTTGCTGAGGCCGACTAAATCCTCCACAGACCGGTGACATTATGCAGTCACACACACTCATCACACACATTCGTTTTCCGTTTCCTCTCCAAAACCCGAGCCGTTAACAACTCTTCTCTGTGGGGAAAATGTCTGTTTGTTTGGTTGTTTTTTTGGAGATGGAAAGCTGAAGAGTTTAGTTCAACGCAGAGTGGGTGAGACAAGATTAAAGAACAGAACATAAGAGAGAGACGGCTGAGGGAGCTGGAAGAGAGACAGAAACCAAAAATTGGGGTCAAGCGCAGATTGGGTATGTTCTGAAATGTGTGTTTGAACACATTTGCTCACACTCTCAGTAAATAGGCATGTCTGGCAGCTGTGATCTGCCAGCTGACCTTCCTGCCAGTGTCTTCTCCACGGCCAGCCTGTTGCCATAGTTACTGGGATATGGCAAATAATGCACGGTAGATATATGCGCTGAAACATGAGCAATGATAATGGTTTTGCGTTGTGCCGTATTAGCATTGAAAGTGACTTTCAATGTTTTTGGGATTGTTTTTTATAATCATGTGGTGTGTGGTCCAAACGTTTTATGTAAACTGTCAAGTGGATATTCAATAAGTGCTTTAGCTTTCGAGCTTAAATCTGCTTAATCTACTCTAATCTGATTTTGAAGAAACAACAAAGAAGTACAGTACACAGTCTATTGTACAGAGACAGGGCACCCACCTTCCTACCTAAAGCTTCTAAGCTCCCACCACCCTGAAACACATCATGTGCTCTGTATTGTTTTGCTCAAAACTACAATCACACCCTGGTCATGGGGGAGCCTAGACAAGGAGGATTTGATTGGACAGTGATGAGGGCATCCAGAAGTTATCTGATCTTATCAGATATTTTCAAAGGGACTTCATCACTTGTCAGAAAACACAAATTATAGTAATTTACACAAGTGGTAGAAAAGGCCATGTGTATGTGTGTATGTGTGTGTGCACACGCACTTGTTGAAATGGGGAAAGAAAGGGGAGACGCACAGTGCACAGATAGCATCTGGGTCATTAAGGAGTGTGTGGAGCAGCTTTGCTCCTCAAGGCTGAATGGAGTTGATGAGCATCCGGTTCCCATCCAGACAACCACCCCCGAGGAGCGGCTTTAACCTTCACAGCTTCGGGCTGTGAAGGTTGTTCAACTCTGCCCAGGTTCTTGTCTTTAATTAATATTATATACCACCTTCATGTTGAATTCTCCCCTGCCTAAAGATAAGAGAAAGACAGTGTTTTGGTGTAACTACTCTCCACCCCCCACCCCCTTATTCAGTTGTTTCTCCTATAACTCATTTTCCCCCTGCCAAGTGATCCATAAGAAAGGATGTGCATTGGAGAAAGAGCTGTGGTAAAAAACCTCTGAATTGTCCCTGCAGTATTGTGCTGCTCTCCCCAGCGTAAGGCTGGAAAAGGGAGGCCGCCAGAGGCTGGTATGTCTGAGATGCAACCTCACTCTGCTCTTCGGAGGCCATAGATGACCATGGACAGTGATTGTCCAGCATTTGTAGAACTTAGTACTGGATGGGTGTATTACATTTTGCCCCGCAACAACAAGCACTAGTAGCGACACGGCCAAGGACCTTGATCACAGCCCGTAAACACTCTGACCCAGCATATCCCATAGACATCGCAAGGCAACCGGGGTAGGAATCCAGTATATGAGTGTGTGTGTGTGTGTGTGTGTGTGTGTGTGTGTGTGTGTGTGTGTGTGTGTGTGTGTGTGTGTGTGTGTGTGTGTGTGTGTGGGTGGTGTGTGTGTGTGTGTGTGTGTTTCTCTTGTGACCGTGGTCCAGAAGAAGCTTATAAAAGTGGTAAATACCTCGCACAGCTGGTGCCGGCTGTTAGCATTCTGTGTGTGTGTGTGTGTGCGCGTGTGTGAGTGTGTGTGTGCCTGCGCACACGCAAGCTTGCGTGCGTGTGCGTGTCTCCGTGGAAAAGGCAAGGAGCCAAACTTGTGTCTGCACTGCCACAACTTTGTTCGCCAATTACCCTGGCATCGGATGACAGTGCAAAAGCTTCAGCCGGCACCATCAAACAAACAGCTGTCAGCTCGGGCGATAGGGGAACTGCTAGAACAACACATTTACCATATCATAATGGAGAACTCCAGTGGCATCTCATCTGGCCTGCCTTTGTGCACATGTTTGTTAAAACTGACCGTGGCTCTCCTTGGGATATTACACGGACAGCCCCTATGTTTGAGCTTAACCCTGATGGCTCAAATGCCAATTTACGGCTCGACAATATCAAATATCCTGCTGTACACTTCATTAGTCTGCCAATTAGTCGCAAGTGGACATGGCTCCCATTTCCGTCGCAGGGCATCGGGCAATGATGACATTATCGTTTTTCACATGGACCCGGGCCATTGACGCACCTCAATATTTCCCAATGGGATGTGATCATAACACAGTCCTGTGGTGTCTGCCTGCCAGGTCTTTAGCTTACTCTCTTAATGTGCAAACCTGCAGAGTCAGGGTTCCTGGTTAGAGATTGAGTAATAGTAACTAGGGCTGAACGATATGGTAAAAAAAAAATGATATCTCGATTATTTTGACAGATAATGCGATATGATTCACTATTAGTGGGACTGATCATTTTTGCATCACAATTTTCATTTTCACGATTCAAATCATGATATGATTGTAGTTCTGCATCTCTGCAGCACTACAGTACTCCATTTATGATGGTGTTGCACATTTACATTTACACCCTTTTCACCATTTATACCCTTATCTATTGCAGCTTGTGCGATTTGAATATTGCACTTGGCCATATTATGATTTTGATAATATTTCTATTAATTGCTCAGCATTAGTAGTAACTCCATCCAGCAGTGGGTTATAGTGCTGCTGTAAACAACAGGTTAGCAGTCTGTTGTGCAGTGTGGCGAGCGGAGAGCACAAATAACAAGTAGCTGTTTTTTGTTCCATTTGATCAGGCATGGTCTTTAGTATTGTATCCATAGTTAAAAATATACAATAAAAATGATAATGCAAATTCATATTGACCTACATACAGTCCCTGACAAAAGTCTTGTCACTTATCCATTTTGTAGAAACGACAGCTTATAACCTGACTTTTAATTAATCCATTTGGTTTTAGAAATGGCTCATATGAAAGATAAAACCCTCCCAAATTAGGTTTAATATACTAAAATGAATTTGCTTCACTGAAGAAAGATTGATCATTTAATGAACACAGAAAGGTCAGATTTTGGCAGGACAAAAGTTTTGTCGCCTACAGAGAGTAATGTGAAAATTGAACAAATAATGTACTTCAAATACAAAATATGTTGCATAACATCAGTGAATTAAGTAGTGGTGCTGTGAGATCCATATTTAATATCTTGTATGACTTCCATGAGCTTGAAGGACTGCATCTCCATGCAGTTCGACTCCATGGTTTTAGCTTTCATATGAGCCATTTCTAAAACCAATGGATTAATTAAAAGTCAGGTTATAAGCTGTTGTTTCTACAAAATGGATAAGTGACAAGACTTTTGTCAGGGACTGTACTACACCACAATGGCCTGTGTATAACAAATGTACCTATACGTGGGGGGGGGGGGGGTATTGGTATAGGTGCTCAGTTGTCGTATAATATGCACTCACACATGTGGCTTTTCTTCTTCCTTCTGTTTGGCTTCTCTCTTTCGCTCTCTCTCTTTCTCTCTCTCTCTTGCTCTCTCTCTCTTTCTCTCTCTGTCTGTCTGTGTGGCAGGCTCTGGAGGAGGCCCAGAACGCCATCCAGCAACTATTTGGCAAAATCAAAGACATTAAGGATAAGGCAGAGAAGTCTGAACAAATGGTGAGCGCACACACACATACACACACACACACACACACACACACACACACACACACACACAATCACACACACACATGTGTGTGCGGTCATTCGTGCACATGTGTCTGTTTGATTGTGTGACTGTGCGCAATGCGCATGCCATGGCACACGTAATTACATATCCGTGCTGCTCGAAGGAAGTCCCAAACAATGCACTTTTGTATACAATGTGCGTGTGTGTGATTGCATTTGTGTATGTGAATGCATAAGTGTGTGTGTGTTGTGTGTGTGTTTTGTGGGGTGGGGGGGGTCACATGAAGGCCCTTTTGGTTGAGTGATTGTAGCGAACAGTAGTGGGCACACCCTCAACAGGCATGTTTAACTCATTATTTCTCAAACAAACGGGTGTCTTTTTCTTCCCTCTAACTATGTTATTTTTTTGTGTGTCTGATTTATTCTCCCTCTCTTCCCAACAATGTGTTCTGGTCTCTGGGCGCAAAATGTTGGGTGGTGGGTGGGTGTGTGTGTGTGTGTGCGCGCGCGTGTGTGTGTGTGTGTGTGTGTGCGCGGTGGTGTGTAGGTCAAGGAGATTACGAGGGACATCAAGCAATTGGATCACGCCAAGCGCCACCTCACCACTTCCATCACCACACTAAACCACCTGCACATGCTGGCTGGTGGAGTGGACTCCTTAGAGTGAGTTCACACGTACACACACACACACACACACACACACACACACACACACACACACACACACACACACACACACACACACACATACGGACCATGCCCCCGTGGCTTGCAACAAAACTCAAGAATTATACAAAATAAAAAGCGTGTTGGTTGAAATCTGCTATTTTGGTAATGGGGGAACATGCCAGCGGGACAAAGTCGCCAGTTCAACCTCACATATAAACCAGCCAGCAGCTCCTTCATATAAATGACATGGACGCCTGTGAAAAATAAATACACTCAAATATTTTGTTTCCAATTAGTTTTTGTGGTGAAAATTGCCATGGGTCTTATTTTTTTTTCTTCTTCTTTTTAAGCCATATTAGTGTTATTTATTATTTTGAGGCTGTGGGTGTGTAAACAGCATGTACAGATTCCCCTCCTCTGCCATTTCCAAGATCCGTTCTTGGAAATTAGAAGAGGTACGCCATTTACTTTCCAAGGCTGGGGATTTGCTCTGCAATCACTGTGGACCTACCACCACGCTCCTTAACGTGTGTGTGTGTGTGTGTGTGTCCTCCAGGGCTATGACCAGAAGAGGCAATATGGAGAGGTGGCCAACCTTCTGCAAGGAGTGGTCAACGTGCTCGAACACTTCCACAAGTACATGGGAATACCCCAGATCAGACAGCTGTCTGAAAGGTTCGTGTTTTAACACACACACACACACACACACACACACACACAGACACTCGTTTGATTGAGCTTATTGCCTAAGGTTTCTGCAAAATGGGATTTCACTAATTATAAAAATAGCCCCTTTTTCAGGTGGTCCACTGCCGAACCTATTATATGGCAGAGGTATTTTGAAAATTGCTTCCTGTTTATATTTGCACTTACTTCCTCTTTCCACACACACACGTGCGCCCGCACACACGTGCGCCAGCACACACAAACAAAAGCATGTACATGCATACAAAAACATAAACAGGAAGGACTGGTCTAGACTTGGTACCCTCAGGGAGCCCACTAATGTGATGTAAATGTATCACTTGAGGAGTTTAGGAGTTCACATTAAGAATGTGTGCGCTTGATGTGTTGTGTCGCCTGCCTCTGTATCTACCACAACATATTACACCAATGAGCGCAGTAATGTATCCTACCAGGAAAAAATAAACCTGAGAACAATTCTCTTTATCAATATGAACATACAGATCAAATACAGATCTTTTTGTCCTGCAGGCTTTTCCATGACTTGGACCACTTCC
>JAOPHQ010006022.1:0-82500 GCA_030340625.1 Merluccius polli
GAAAAAATCCACGGTATAACAATAGTGCTCGGTGCTTCGCACCGAGCACTGGTCCCCACAGCTTTAGCTGTAGGGGACCAGTGCTCGGTGCGATGGCACCGTGGCACTAATAATAATAAGAAAAAAATCCACGGGATAACAAGAGTGCTCGGTGCTTCGCACCGAGCACTGGTCCCCACAGCTTTAGCTGTAGGGGACCAGTGCTCGGTGCGATGGCACCGTGGCACTAATTAAATCCACAGTATAACAATAGTGCTCGGTGCTTCGCACCGAGCACTGGTCCCCACAGCTTTAGCTGTAGGGGACCAGTGCTCGGTGCGATGGCACCGTGGCACTAATAAGAAAAAATCCACAGTATAACAATAGTGCTCGGTGCTTCGCACCGAGCACTGGTCCCCACAGCTTTAGCTGTAGGGGACCAGTGCTCGGTGCGATGGCACCGTGGCACTAATAAGAATTAAATCCACAGTATAACAATAGTGCTCGGTGCTTCGCACCGAGCACTGGTCCCCACAGCTTTAGCTGTAGGGGACCAGTGCTCGGTGCGATGGCACCGTGGCACTAACTAGAAAATTCCCTCGGGGAAATTTTGAAAGTGCCACGGGAGTGTGTACATTATGTAGTAACATTATGATATTATATACAAGGAGCACACCTACAACACACGTTCCTTTTTGAAGTACTTATTCATACAGTAACCTATGCCCTTTCAACCTCATTATGTGGGAAACAAAGTTAGAAAAAAAATGATGAAAAGGGTTGCAGGCAGAGTAGAGTTAAGCGAGAGGGCAGTAATGATCTTCCATGTTGTCTGCACATACAAAACGGCGAATCTTACCAGAAGCAGTTCCCGTTCACCGCCGCCATCATAAAGCTGTTGTTTTCCTGTGTAGCTTGATAAACGCAAAAAAAAAAAAAAAAAAAAAAAAACTTGATAAACGCAAAAAAAAATAAAAAAAATAAATAATTAATTAATTAAAAAAATTAATTAAAAAAAAAAATAAAAAAAAAATAATTATTAATTAATTAAAAATGTGTGTGTGTGTGTGTGCGCGCGCGTGGGTTTTAACACACCACCGTGGACCTGTATTTGAGATTCAAAACGGCGAATCTTACCAGAAGCAGTTCCCGTTCACCGCCGCCATCATAAAGATGTTGTTTTCCTGTGTAGCTTGATAAACGCAAAAAAAAAAAAAAAAAAAAAAAAAAAAAGTTTTTTTAAATAAATACATTAAAAAAAAAAAAAAAAAAAAAAAAAAAAACTTTTTACAAAACATAATTAATTAAAAAAAAAAAAAAAAAAAAAAAAAAAATTATAAACGCGGAAGAGCAGATCGGCGTTGACCAATAGGAGTCCTTGTATCCGCCGTCCAATCAGACGACGGATATCTGTAGAGTTTGCCTGACAACAGCCTCGGGCCACTGACTAACCAACCTTAATTAGATCAAGTGGAAACACCTGCGCGCGATAGCCCCCAGACTGAGGCACACAGAAACATTGAGAAAAATAGTGCTTTTTTGCCTCTGCACTGGTCTCACATTTGGGCTTATTCTGACAAAACGGTAGCACGTATCAGAAAAAAAACAAGACCATCATCACTGGAAGGACTTACTGAACGATTTGGTGTTTCGAAAGTGTTTCTAGAGTAAATATTGTGGACACACTTGCAAGTTTAAAACAGGGGTCCGTTCTGCTTCTCTCTGAAAATATTTGAAAATATTTGTATTGGAGTCAATGAGGAGAAGAGACAGACTGGCCGCACTTAGAGGCTGCTAATTCAAATTCTGTAAGTCTCTCTGATGTTTTGAGCACATTGTGAGAGACAGAACAAGTATGTCTACAAAACTGGAAAAAATCATGTGTGTAAAGTGTAAACTGTGGCCAGGAGCAGCGTGGAAAGAGACAAAATCTGGATTAATTTTGGGCTCTCTCCCACTCTAATCTGACTCTGGGGGGAAAAGGCGGGAAAATTCCTCGCAATACACACCCATTATAATCTCATAATTTCTCCCAAAATGATCATGGTCATTGATCAGTGATTGATTAAAAACGATATGACGTATCAAAACGTGGAATAGTACACCAAATACACAAGACTTGTGTCTACTGTTTAAAGTTTAAATTGAGTTTCTAGGTGAAAGTATGCCGGAGCAGCAGACAGCAGTAGGCAGTACGAAAAGTCTTGTTTTTTTTACCTCCTCCCATTCATTCTCTATGGGACTTTTTTCGCTGTTTTTCGCGACTTACGTCGCGAAAAATTCGTATTATTTTCACAAAAGTCTTAGCACACTTGCCCCGGCAGAGCCGCACGTTTTGATACCTTTTTTGTGTATGTGTGACCAAAGCTGCGGGAGGAGAAGTCGACCGAAAAAATTGCGTAAGGAACGTAAGAATAATAATAAGCCCGGTGGATAATAGATAGTGTGCTTTCAGGCACACTCAATAATAAGCCCGGTGGATAACATATAGTGTGCTTTCAGGCACACTCAATAAGCCCGGTGGATAACATATAGTGTGCTTTCAGGCACACTCAATAATAATAATAAGCCCGGTGGATAATAGATAGTGTGCTTTCAGGCACACTCAATAAGCCCGGTGGATAACATATAGTGTGCTTTCAGGCACACTCAATAATAAGCCCGGTGGATAATAGATAGTGTGCTTTCAGGCACACTCAATAATAAGCCCGGCGGATAACATATAGTGTGCTTTCAGGCACACTCAATAATAAGCCCGGTGGATAGTATATAGTGTGCTTTCAGGCACACTCAATAATAATAAGAAAGAAATCCACACAATAACAATAGTGCTCGGTGCGATGGCACCGTGGCACTAATAATAATAAGAAAGAAATCCACACAATAACAATAGTGCTCGGTGCGAAGCACCGAGCACTGGTCCCCACAGCTTTAGCTGTAGGGGACCAGTGCTCGGTGCGATGGCACCGTGGCACTAATAATAATAAGAAAGAAATCCACACAATAACAATAGTGCTCGGTGCGAAGCTGTGGTCCCCACAGCTTTAGCTGTAGGGGACCAGTGCTCGGTGCGATGGCACCGTGGCACTAATAATAATAAGAAAGAAATCCACACAATAACAATAGTGCTCGGTGCGAGCACTGGTCCCCACAGCTTTAGCTGTAGGGGACCAGTGCTCGGTGCGATGGCACCGTGGCACTAATAATAAGAAAGAAATCCACGGTATAACAAGAGTGCTCGGTGCGATGGCACCGTGGCACTAATAATAATAAGAAAGAAATCCACGGTATAACAAGAGTGCTCGGTGCTTTGCACCGAGCACTGGTCCCCACAGCTTTAGCTGTAGGGGCCAGTGCTCGGTGCGATGGCACCGTGACACTAATAAGAATTAAATCCACAGTATAACAAGAGTGCTCGGTGCGATGGCACCGTGGCACTAATAATAATAATAAGAAAGAAATCCACACAATAACAATAGTGCTCGGTGCGATGGCACCGTGGCACTAACTAGAAAATGCATTTCCTGCAGAAAACGCGTGTGAATGCTGGAAGCTGAATGATAAGCGCAAAGCAGAAATATAAAATGAATTGATCTGAAGAATCTGAAAGTAGTACTATAAGCTGAAATAGTAGAAGAAGCTGAAAGTAGTAGTAGAAGCTGAAATAGTAGAAGAATCTGAAAGTAGTAGTAGAAGCTGAAATAGTAGAAGAATCTGAAAGTAGTAGAACTAGTTGAAATTGTAGTAGTAGCTGAAATAGTAGAAGAATCTGAAATAGTAGAAGTAGCTGAAAGTAGTAGTAGCTGAATTAGTAATACTAATAGCTGAAGTAGAAGTAACTGAAGTAGTAATAACACTGCTGAACGTCCTCAAAAAGTAGCCCTATCTGGCAACACTGCTGAACGTCCTCAAAAAGCAGCCCAAACTGGCAACACTGTCTGATCCTCAAAAAGCAGCCCAATCTGGCAACACTGCTGAACGTCCCCTCGCTCGAGCGTCAACGTGAAGTCAACTGAAAAGGAATCAGTTAAACTGTGAAACTCTTAATAAATATAAATGCTATCGAAATTTTGTTTGGATATTATGGGATATACAAGTCTGTAGATTTGTGACATTTTTTGAACAAAGGTAAACGATTGAGAATTGATTTAGTTAGGCCTACGATGTGTAACTGTCAGAGATCAATGTGTAATCGATGTGTAACTGTGAGATCAACTGAAGAGAACCCGAAACTTAAACTGTGATTCTGAATAAATATAAATGCTATCGAAATTTCGTTTGGATATCGTTATTATTGAATATACAAATCTGTAGATTAGTGACATTTTTTTAATGAAGGTTAACAGTTGAAAAGTGAATGAATTAGTTACGACGTCTTAAACAGTGGAAGGTCCGCCGGTTACAATCGGACGAATGGTAGAATATGACGATTTGAAACTAAAACTGCGATACAGAAAAAAAGTATAACAGCTATCGAAATTTCGTGAACACGGCTAGATAGATACAAATCTCTAGATTCGTTTAATTGTTTGAATGATGGGAAACGGTTGAAATTTGAATTAGTTACGACGTAAAGCATTGGAAGAATAAGAGGCTGGGTTTTGATTTATATTGGAAAAATAAATGTATACTACTATTTACTATTGCGGGCACCTCGTCCCCCCCCCCCCCCCCCCCCCCCCCCCCCCCCCCCCCCCCCCCCCCCCCCCCCCCCCCCCCCCCCCCCCCCCCCCCCCCCCCCCCCCCCCCCCCCCCCCCCCCCCCCCGCCGTAGGTCCTCGGTGTGTTTGTGTTACTATTGCGGGCACCCCCCCCCCCCTCCCCCGCCGGCCGTAGGTCCGCGGTGTGTTTGTGTTACTATTGCGGGCACCGCCCCCCCGTCGGCCGTAGGTCCGCGGTGACGCCATGACGCTCGAACGTGAACGTCGTTTTACGGCAGCGGAAGATTTACGACAGCCAGCATACAGACAGTAAACAGACAGTGAGCAACGGACTTCACACGATATTATTCACAACTCGGATTAATTTAATGAAACCCATTGATTCTTTTGATCGGTGGACCCCTTTTGATTGGATATTATGGGATTTTTTGAACGAAGGTAGGTCCGCGGTGTGTTTGTGTTACTATTGGGGGCACCCCCCCCCCGCCGTAGGTCCGCGGGTGTGTTTGTGTTACTATTGCGGGCACCCCCCCCCCCCCCCCCCGGCCGTAGGTCCGCGGTGTGCTTGTGTTACTATTGCGGGCACCCCCCCCCGCCAGTCGGTCGTAGGTCCGCGGTGACGCCATGACGCTCGAACGTGAACGTCGTTTTACGGCAGCGGAAGATTTACGACAGCCAGCATACAGACAGTGAGCAACGGACTTCACATATTATTCACAACTCGGATTAATTTAATGAAACCCATTTATTCTTTTGATCGGTGGACCCCTTTTGATTGGATATTATGGGATATACAAGTCTGTAGATTTGTGACATTTTTTGAACGAAGGTAAACGATTGAGAATTGATTTAGTTAGGCCTACGATGTGTAACTGTCGGAGATCAATGTGTAATCGATGTGTAAACTGTGATTCTGAATAAATATAAATGCTATCGAAATTTCGTTTGGATATCGTTATTATTGAATATACAAATCTGTAGATTAGTGACATTGTTTGAATGAAGGTTAACGGTTGAAAAGTGAATGAATTAGTTACGACGTCTGAAACAGTGGAAGGTCCGCCGGTTACAATGGGACGAATGGTAGAATATGACGATTTGAAACTAAAACTGCGATACAGAAAAAAGTATAACAGCTATCGAAATTTCGTGAACACGGCTAGATAGATACAAATCTCTAGATTTGTTTAATTGTTTGGACGATGGGAAACGGTTGAAATTTGAATTAGTTACGACGTAAAGCAGTGGAAGTAAACAGTGGAAGGTCCGCTGGTTACAATGGGACGAACGGTAGAATATGACGATTTGAAACTAAAACTGCGAAACAGAAAAAAGTATAACAGCTATCGAAATTTCGTGAACACGGCTAGATAGATACAAATCTCTAGATTTGTTTAATTGTTTGAACGATGGGAAAAGGTTGAAATTTGAATTAGTTACGACGTAAAGAATGTGAAGAATAAGAGGCTGGGCGGACGGCTTCGCCATCCGCCCATTGATTTGTATTGGAAAAATAAAGGTGGAAAAAGTAGAATAATTTGAAAAGTTGAATATGAAAAATGTGAATAGATAGCCATCATGTCGTAATAAATATGAACATTTTGATATTTGAATGGTTTCTGTAGCTGAAAATATGAAGGAGAAGAGTGCCAAAAAACGGTCGGAAGAAGAATAAAAATAAAAATAATAAAGATTTCGATATCTAGAGTGTGAATGCTCCAGCATTCACACTAATAAAGATTTAGATATCTAGAGTGTGAATGCTCCAGCATTCACACTAAAAATAAAAATAATAAAGATTTCGATATCTAGAGTGTGAATGCTCCAGCATTCACACTAATAAAGATTTCGATATCTAGAGTGTGAATGCTCCAGCATTCACACTAATAATAAAGATTTCGATATCTAGAGTGTGAATGCTCCAGCATTCACACTAATAAAGATTTATATATCTAGAGTGTGAATGCTCCAGCATTCACACTAATAAAGATTTCGATATCTAGAGTGTGAATGCTCCAGCATTCACACTAATAATAAAGATTTCGATATCTAGAGTGTGAATGCTCCAGCATTCACACTAATAAAGCAGCCTAATTGTAAGAAATGTAAAGCATAGTAAAAGATTTGACCTCACTCTCTGAAACTGCTGTAAATAAGAGTAACAATTTCAGACCTATTTCTCAAATTCTAGTTTCAAACATTGTAACTTGCACCAAAACATCAGAGGAAGAAAACAGGAATGCAGGCTCCAAACAAACTTTAATTCCAACAAAACAGACATTTCAAATAATGTGGCCACTAACTAAAACAGGACCTAACCCAGCTCAGAGGTCAGAAGTGAGCTGTTTTCTAACAGCTTTATTTTCAGTTCTGTTTCTTTGCGTCAGCTTTATTTGTTCATTGGCCAGTTCAATTTGTTTGACTGCCCTCTCGGTCTCCATTTTGAGGAGCTTTTGATAAGCATCCTCATCACCGGCACGCCTCTTCCGTCTCCGACGCTCTGGCTCTGGCCCACGAACCTCTTGTGGTGGATCGGGTGGAGGAATGCTGGTGCTGGTTGAAGGTTCACCCTCTGAGCCTCCACAGGTGTGAGGAACACACATTCAGACGAGAGGTTGAGTGGCTCGTCAGCTGGCTCCCCAACACTGGATAAACTATGACGTGTGCACTTGCATTTTTTCAGTGTCACAGTTTATATCATGCTGCACATTGAAGCATTTTCAAGGTATATTTTCATGCTTCTGATTAAATGAAGACAAATATGACTTAAGTCAGAAGCTTAAAAATGCACTTTTAAAATGTTTGGAAATAGCTTGAATGTGATTTTAAAACATGCAGCAATGTATTTCAGTGTTTGTGTACAAACTGATTATTTTACTTCATCAAATCAGATGCTATTTTGCTATAAATGACCATAATTATGTTTAGTGAGAGCCTAGGGAGACAAATTAGGATGAAAAACTGTTTCTAATTGTGTCACTGACCAAACTATATACCATTAAAGTAATGCAATTACAATTTCAAACAGTTTCAAGCACTTTATTCAGAATCCAATAACTTGAAAACCTTGAATGTATCAATACAATTACAGCGTTTCCAAGGATTTCCAGCGCTCATACGGTTGTCTTTAATAGCCGAGTGGTCCATGGCTGTGAGTGGACTCTGAAAGTAGAAGAAAGAGGTGTATGGGTATCTTTGTTTATGTACACAAAAGCATGATATCATCACCTGCCTGATTTCCACCGGGGACGTAAACGCCGCGGAACGGCTGCGCCGCGGTCACCGGTGCTGATCGCTGCCACTCTAATCAATGAAAGCATTTCCACCGGGCGCACCGCGGAGCGTCAGCAGCGTCCCAGGAGAGCCGCAGCGCTGTCATTCCGTAGCACTTCTATTTTTGACGCGAGGCGTTGCTGAACCGCGTCAATTTCACCAGAGCAGATCGACCGGGCAGGAAGTGAAATAGTAAAAGCCATAGAGCATCCGGTCAATTTTCAAAATAAAAAACACCCTCCCGATCGAACACGGCCAAAAATCGTTGTCGTTTATAACCGACTTTGTCTATAGGCTACAGCACAACATAACAATAAACGACACTAAACACAACGGGGCAATTGCTCTGTCGCTAGCTTAGCCACTTTTTAGAGTTTAACACGGTTTTAAACTCGTCGGTGACGCAAGAAGTCATGTGACGTCTTAAGCTCCATTGCTGTGTCGTATGTACCTGTGGTTTAATCTGCAGCTGCGTTTTACCTTGATCTCAATTGCTGTGTCTTCAGAGAAATTCACATCAGACACTAGAGGGCGTATTTTGTGCGTGTTATAGTGCCCTGCACGGGCCTATTATCTGGGCCCGAGCCCGGCCCGGTCCGACAGGTTTTCAGAATTCTCAGGCCCGAACCCGTATCAAGCCCGACTTTCTTTTGTTAACCTCCCATTAATAATGTTTTAGGGTGATAGAACGCTATATTCATTGAGCGATCGTATATTTAATCTCTCGCTCTAAAAATGGGATAACGCTCAGTTAGAAAGAAACTGCATTCTATTTTTCTGTGAATAAACGAACGGTTTCTGACAGATCAAAGTGGACATTAGGGATGGGCATAATTAATCGATGATCGATCATTGATCGTTAAGAAATGTGTCGATCAATTTATATTGTTATCGATCAAAAGGACGTTGTGTTGCTGTGAGTCTTGAAGCGGTGCGGTGATCGCGGCTTTAGTTCCCCGTGTCTGATCGCTGTAATTCGGAGCGTGAATATCGGTTGAATATCTAATATCTTTCTAACTTTAAAAAACACTTTAGTATTTTTTGAGACGATAGTCGCACATCCCTCGTAACTACGCCGTGAAGGTGAACCCTCCCGGACTCCGCTATAGCGCTATTAACATGAACCGCTCCGCCGGAGCAGCCGCACGTCCACACGCACCGGACACCACAATACAAACACACATGTTTTACATTTGCTTTTAAATAAAGTTGTGTGCAGTTATACGGTTAAATAGGATTATTGATTAATGACCGATCGCGTACTGCGGTCAAGACAGCCGTCTCTCGGTTCGCGTGGTCAAGCCAGCCGCTCCAACATTTTCAATATTTCCATAACTGACATTTTAACAAAACGTTCAGCCTCATATATGTTTTCTGACTAAGGTATTGCTTATTATTATTATTTAGATAGTTCATGCAATTGTTTCTAAATGTGTGGCGCATCTTTTTGTCGCGAGCCTTTTCAGAGCGCCGGCTGCATATTGTATCGGCATATGTCGGCCTTTTCCCTTTTATTCAAAACAGTCCTATACAGTTTAATGCCCACTTCCTACTGCCTTGTTTGATTATTGTTGGCCGATAAGTTGGCTACTTATTGTGATTGGAATACAGATGTAGTCTTGTTGAATCGTTTCCAAACCTTTAAGAGCGCATGTAGGCGCATTGTTCGGCTTTTACGAGCGCCGCATAGGCCTATAACCTGGGACGGGCTGCCATAGGGAGGTTCGGCCGGACGATTTCAGGCCGATTATTTTGTATTTTGTGTATTATTATTTTTGGGCCGGTCCAGATTATTGGGCCGGTCCAGGACTGTCATAATACGTCGGTTTAAAAAAGGTTTAAAAAAATTAATTCAGTTGAAAAATAAAAGTGCCCGAGCCCGGCCCGTGTCCGATGTAATTATGCGGGCCTAGGGCTCCAGTGCAGGGCTCTAGCGTGTTAGTCTAGTCTCGAAACGGACGTGGTTTTAGAGGAGACTAAACCAGTTTGCAGGATGAAACAAGGCTCCATTATAACCGACACACACAGAATTAGTTTTATTAATTATTATTAGTAGTATTAATAATAATGTATGATACATTTACACTTATTACGCCAGATAGGCCTTCAGTACAATAACAATATTGGACATAGTCGATTTGGAATGAGCAGTGATATTTCACGGCTCACGGGGCTCAGGTCTTGGTCGTGCGTCCGCTCAGCAATATTACGCGCTTCAACTTTCAAGCGCTTCCATAAATTCTTTAAATGTGTCGGGCTGCTCGGTCTTCTGCTGGAAGATCTACTGTTAAATGTGTTTGAGAGATCATCCCAAACAGACTTTCTTCGGAGCGTGGTGGTGGTGGTGGTCTTTCCTCTTCCACCGTGTCCACAACACCTCGAATGCAGTACAATAAATATAACTTCTGCTCCTCGTTATAGTTCTCTATCCGAGACATGTTCATCCTAACTACCCTCTCCAGGGGTGCAACTACCCAGTGTCAGGGGGGTATGCAGCAACAATTTTGGCGCCCCCCATAAACATTACGTGGTGCGCGGTTGTTGATTGATTGACATAGGTGAGGGCAGATTCAGATTCCAGACTCAGATTTCCACAAAAAGTAGGCTAGACTATTTCATAATATATTTCAACATTATTTGCGTTTTATTATATTAAAGTTCACTTTACATTCCCATTAAGTTTTTGTTGGTAATTATAGCACAAAATGCATCCAACATTAAGTTAAGACTGCGTCTGCTGGAGTATAACGAGAAATCAGAGTACTTCCGGTTTAACCCGAGTTTAACTAGGAATCAGCTGATCCTGTGTCGGTCAGTACACAGCAATCAGGTTTAACTTTGTGCGCAGCTGCGTGTTAAACTCCAAAACCTCCGGTTTCCGGAGTACGGTTTTAAACCGCAGCACAGCTAACGCAATGCTAACTGACAGAGCAATTGCCCCAATTAAACCAGACAAAATAGAAAACATTTACTATATAGCCTACCAACTCATGGTAGAAGCACACAAATCTAGGAAAAATGACCAAATCAACAGCAAATCAACTTCTGACAGACAAAGCAACTGCAAGTCAACTTCGGAAAGGCAAAGTAACCTTTTATTTGTTTTGTTTTTGTTTATTTTGACAACCACAAATGATCGCATGGTCTCCTGATTCTCGCGTGGTCTTGTAGTTCTCGCGTGATCCCGCGAATTCAGCCGCCTTAAAGGGGCACTTGGCAACTCTGGCCATTTCTTCGCTGGTTTTCACTTTTGTGGTCGCATGTTTTCTCAACGAGCTACCCCTACAGGTCTGGGACGTATATTACACAACACTGTCGTAAAAAAAAACTCACTTGCGGCACCCTCCTCCCCCTTTCTACCGCTGCTCATGTGCATTTGTTGCCGGGTTTTTTCGTGTGGCGCGATGTCTACCGAGGTGGGTAATACATTATACACTGTATCATAGAACACTGACATGTATAGCCGGCGTGATTAACCGTTATTGAGGGGGGCGTGTGTGTTTACGTTGAATTGCCGTAAAGCAGTTCGTGTTTCTCGCTCGTTCTCGCTTCTCGCGATACTTCCGATTTCCATTTTACCGGGACGGTAGTCCCAAAGTTGCAAGGCTGGTTTTCCGCCGGGGGGAGCGGGGATAGTCACCATTAACACCGGAACAGACCATTTAACCATCCAAATGATTTCCAGACGGGTTTATTAAGTTGAAAAAGTTGCCAAGTGCCCCTTTAAGGCCGCGGTATACTCGCCGTTCCCAAGCTGTCGCGCGACAATGTGACGTCATGGGAGCACGGTAACTATTTATACTCGCGCTGGTGGCCGCGACAGAAGTTGCAGTCTTCTCCTGAACAGAGGTGGCGCCACTGAGGAAAGGCGACCGACTCTGCTATTTCTACGCAGCAGAAGAAGAGATATGCTAATACTGGCATAGACATATATACATAGACGCCTCATAGACTGACGCTGCCCGTTAGAGCTGACGTAGCAGCGCGGCCGCCATCTTGTATGGGTCCCCAGTGCGCCCCCAGTGCATTCATTTCTATGGAGGAAGGTGTATCCCCAACTACAATAATAAGCATAACTCCCCGAATTTTTACCGGATTTTCACACAGTTTGGTTTGTTACAAATGGCAGAGATTTATTTATGATACAGGACGAATTAATAATTTTTTTTTTTTTTTAAATAAGAATTATTGTTCAATTTTACTTGTGAAAGGTAATCCCACGCGATCTGGTGTCAATACTGCGCCGTAAGCTGCACAAAATACTGGCATAGCTTGCTCTCCCGTTGACTCCTATGCTAGACTAGAGTGAGGAGACCCAACCAATATGGCGGCGACGCTGGGTTACGTTCCAGCACGTCATGAGGTGTCTATGTATATATGTCTATGAATACTGGCACCCCTGTGTCTTCATTAGAATAGTTCACCGGGATGTCTCTCACTATACAGCATTATGTCTATTGCTTTACATTGCTATTCTACATCACTGCCACACCTGGTCAGCCATCAACAGTACTGTATGGCAGCAGTTCTCATATGAATAGTGTTTGTAAGCATCCATCTTAATAACGTAATGATTATAAATATACTTTTATTTTATAACTTAATGCCGCTTTGAGATAGTTTTTCAGCCACGTAATTCCACTCGTCTTTGACCACAACAACAGTAGACAGCACTTACGTAAAACCACGGTTTATTAGCGAAAGAATATAGGCCCACACCACACAATAAAACAGAACATATAAAGAAAGAAGCCTTAGCAATAAGGCGCATTACAATGTTCCTTCGAACTCGTCCGTGTTTGTTTCCGCTTTGTCGCGCGCCGCTGAAAAAAAAAGAGCGGTGCGCGACGCGGCGCGAACGGGCCAAAATCCTGTCGCGCCGGCGAGATCTACGTAATTTTGACGTCACAATGGCGCGCGACAGCTTGGGAACGGCGAGTATATAAGGCCGCAGTATACTCGCCGTTCCCAAGCTGTCGCGCGACAATGTGACGTCACAGGAGCGGGAGGGCTACTCTCCTCGGACACATTACTCTGAAGCCCCGGTGACGGTCTGGAAGTGCGGATTAATAAATAAAATTAAAAAACAGCGGTTAAAGCTAGTGAGTGAGTCCGGGAGAGGGTTACGGCAGTGGACAAAAGTTTCTGTCCAGGGCACAGTGTGCACCTCACACTATCGCTAGTACCAGCCTCACTGTTATGGCAAGCCGTTTTAACATTTAATAGCTAGACTGGATATGTGTTGCAGATATCTGCAATTCAGTTTCGCCTAGTCAAAAAGAACATTTCGGATATCCGCAACTACATTCCTCCTATCCACAATTGGCATTTCAGATATCCACAAAGACATTCCTCCTAGGAGAAATTACGTCATTTTTGCCATTCATGTCTATGGGGTTTCTCATTACAGATATCTACAATTCAGTTGCGGATATCCACTATGTGAATTACGGATATCTGCAACTGAATTGTAGATATCTGTAATTCCAGTTTGAGATATCTACAATTTGATTCTGACTAGTCATAATTCCAGTTCAAGATATCTTTTAATTCACCTCAATTCAAGATATCTACATGTCCCTTTTCAGATATCTTAAATTAAGTTTTGACTAGGCGAAATGAAGTTGTAGATATCTCTAACTGGAGTTAGGGATAGTCAAAATGAAGTTGTAGATATCTAAAACTGGAGTTAGGGATAGTCATAATTTCATTGTAGATATCTATTATCAAGTTATAGATATCTTGAAATGAATTTTGATTAGAGATATTTAAAATTGTAGATATCTGTAACTTTCATTCCGCCTAGTCAAAATGTAATTACAGATATCTTGAATTAGAGTTTTGACTAGGCGAAATGACGTTTCAGATATCTGTAATGACAAATTATAGGACCGCCTCCCACTTTAGGCGGGAGAGGAGCAGGTCGTTGTCGTTCTAATCATCATTCACACACACAATTCACCTGTGTTCACTGATTACATCGGTCCATGGATTAGCATATATTAATTACATTACAGATATCTTGAATGAAAATTCCAACTATTCAAAATGTAATTACGACTAGTCAGAAAGAAGTTGTTGATATCTACAATGTTAATTCCGGATAGTCAAACTTAGTTGATAAATGACAATTCGGCTTGCCATACACTGTGGAATGAGCGCCCGCGACTATTGCGCAAGCGCGCAGCTGATGTCATCTTGCATGGCTGACCCGCCGTCGGAGTATGAATGTCTATGAATGGATGAATGTGAGGCAATGGTTGTAAAGCGCTTTGGAGTGGTCATACCTCTGAGAAAGCGCTATATAAATGCAGTCCATTTACCATTTACCAACAACAATATATGTACATCAACAATTGAATACACTTTAGCCAGGTGGTTCAGGCCTGGCGCTAAGGGGGAATATAAATGATATATTCATATTATAATATGAGATATGGCTTTATTTAGTCTGTTCATTACCAAATGAATATCTTGTTAAATTGAAAATGATAGAGGGTTGCCAGTTGGCCAACAAATTCCCCTTCGACACATTGTCGTTTTGAAGGGAAACCCTGTTAACAGTTGGACATTTCTGTGTCCAACGCCTTTTGTCACGACAAAGACAGTTCTGTTCACCGGGAAATGTGCTTCTCCAGTTACTTCCCTACCCACAGTAACGGCCAATAACCAGTGGGTTTATCAAGTTCATAGGTGTACACAAACACACACACACACACACACACACCACACTATTATGACATGCGAGACCATCATACTTGGCATGCCTGGACTCTAATCACATTGCTCTACCCCCTATTTAACTATAGGTAGCGTTGACAGGACTCGTCAGCAGAGCCAACTGCCAAGGGAATTACTGTTACCACAAATGTATATGATATGAACTAAAGAAGGCCGATATAATCAACTAAATGTTTTACTGAAATGTATTCACTGGTGAGGCTGAAGTAACGCCCAAATGCAATGTTGGTAGACATTCAACCTTCTCCTAACATTACAAAGGCATAATGTAAACCTAACAGATCACAACGCATCAAGGCCAACACAGACAACAACTAGAGCAATGATATAATAACAGGTAATTAAAATAAAATACAATAACATTATGCGATGACGATTGTGTGCTCGGGTGGATGTAGTTGCTAGCTTTTGATTAGCCATCATTTGCAGACCTAGTTTAACAACCGACACGTGTAATGCCAACAAAAAACTTTGTTCCAACATTTACGTTAAAACACAATATTGATTAGTCGCCAGCATACCTGATTTCCGAAATGTTCGTACATTTCTGACCGCTAAATCCGTCCTTGCTCGCAGGGCTGAGGTACACACCATGCGCAGCGCCATCTTGGATCTCCGGTAGTGACGTCACTGACGTCGCTGACTGGCGCTGTCTGTAGTGTGTGCGTGTGACGTCATCAATGAAACGGCTTCTTCTTCGGACGGTCTTCTGTACTCACTCAGAAGATGTACGCGGATGTATTGAACTGGTAGGAATAACTTCATATTGTTAACTTGATATTACATTTCCGCGTATTTCAACAGCGCATTCGTAGATGTTATTTTCTATTTGGGTTGTGAGTTATACCAGGTAACTGACATAGATATAGGCTAGCTATCGTTAGCAGCTGCTCCCAGCTGGCTAAAGTTTATGTTTAGTGTTAGCTAGCGTTACCATCACCAGTACTCACAAGCTGTTGCATAGTCAGGGACAAACACAATGATGTCTTAGTAACTATCAGCATGTCCAGTCATGTCAGCTCAGGGAAAGCACCCCTTAAATCAATCTGTGTAATAACCTAACTGCATATTGACACAGTAATAGCTACATGCATAATACACTGAATTATGTCAAATCATGAGCATCTTTTCTTACAGATACACCGTGTGATCAAGATGGACTGTCAGAATCCAAATTTAACCTGCGCCATTTGCCTGGATCCGTTCCGAGTCCCTGTTACCATCCCCTGTGGTCACACCTTCTGTGAGAGATGCATCACTCTTCACTGGGACACCCAGAGCAAGTCAGATAACGGACCTCAGTGTCCTATTTGCAGCGAGAAATTCCTCACCAGACCCATTCTCAAGCGTAACGTGTCCCTCTCCGTCTTGACAGAGGCTGCGAATAGCACCAGCAGCCCTGTCAGAGAGTGTGTTAGTGGGGATGGAGAGGGCGCGACAGCCATAAGTTTGTGTGATCTCCATAAAAAGCCCTTGGTATATTATTGCAAGCAGGACAAAATGGCAGTTTGCTGCAAGTGCGGAGTAACAAAGTGTAATTTCCACGAGAAGGTGTTGTTAGAGATGGAGAGGGAGACCCAAGAGGTACCTACATTATTACTAAGATCCATTATTAAAAACATCACATGTTTAATAGTTCTTCAAACTCCAATGTAGCTTTCTTTTTTCCTGGTTACTTAGGTTGTAATTACACCACAATGCATATCATGTTATTCCCATGTGCTCTGTAACAGTTGCTGCTGAAGAGAAAGAGTGCAGAGGTGGAAAAGCTGATAAAGGAAAATGACAGGAGTATTGACGAACTGACTGAGAATATTGACAAAGCCAAGGTATTGTGGCAGACATATTTAACAATACATACACGGGGTGTGGAGTAGTTGTAATGGTGTTTGACTCCCAGCCGAAAGGTTCTGGATTCAAATCCCAATCCCCACTTTCTGCCTGTTGGTATTGAGCAAGATGCCCAATCCCTACCTGCTCATTAATTATATGTACCCCCCCCCCCCAATCCATAGGTTACTCTCAAGCAAACCTCAATATGGTTGGATACCAAATTCTGTACCCTGATGGAAGCACTGGCAGAGAAGCATGAAGCAACAAGTCACTTCATCGAGCGGCAAAATCTGGGTGCCCTCTCCCAGGCTGAAGAGTGGTTAACACAACTGAAAGACAGGGCCAAGACACTAAAGGAGAGCCAACACCATATTGAAACGCTACATAATCTCCCCGATTCGCAACTTATAAAGGTTTGGATTTCTACTTAAGTGCTAGAAATTGAAAGATGTGAATTGTTTGATCATTACCAGGAAGGTCAGGTCATTTTTCTTTCCCACATCCAATTATCTTTTCAATTTAAGTATACACTTAAGACATGACGATTTGTAGTAGAAGTATTCAATTTTGGTATTTTTTGGTTTTGGTTTGTTTTCCCACACAAATTCAATTAAATGACAAAAAAAATGACAAAAAAATAACAGCTTGATGAAGAATAACTTCTTTTAGGACACTTCTTGATAGCAAAGTACTTGATTTAATTAAGGCATGGGAAGACACATGGGAGCATTTACCAAGCATCTTCCATGAGACATTGGGTGTACAGGATTCTTACAGGGAAACTGTCACATTGTGGGCAGTAACTAAGGAAACAAAAGGTGAGGGGAGTGACCATCGCAGAGAGTTAAATGTTGGCCATGGCTGTGGCCAGCCATGGCGTAAAGGACAGGTTAATTTACAATACATTATGGGGGAGGTAGACATGTAAACGCTAGACAACTAAAGGAATCTACACAATAAATTAGTGAGTAGATTGGCATGGTCTCAATGCCAGTTTCGTGGTTCCAGTGAATGTGAATGCTAACTTAACACCTTTCAATTGGGGAGAGAAAGAGTGATACCTCTAGGTACAAAGTCACTATACAAACATTTCTTTAACTAACTTTATAGTATAGAAGCTTATATATTTTATGTGTTGTATGGTTTTATATTCCACGACACAGCTCCACACTGCTGCTTTCAACTCATCTGGGCAATCATTACCAAAGGGAAATTAGTGTATCAAGTACAAATTGCTTGGTCAAGATTTACAAACCACCCCTCAGTACAGCATTAAAATATCAATTCAATGATTTTATTATTGAGACAGACATTTATCATTGTGAGTTTCCTTTCCATTTTGCAGTTTAAAATAAGGCCCAGTTAATTAGCAAGTGAGCGTCAAAATCATTGACATTCAAAGCAGCGACTCGTCGTGCAGTAGCAACCATTTTGAGGTTATTTCCTGATGAGGCCTCAGCATTCACTTGATCGGACTCCAAGCTTACTGTTAGGTTAAAAGTTTATAAGAAAAAAGTGACAACATTGTCACATTGTCTCACACGTTTTGTTAAGCAAGATAATCTTCACCAATGAACACTACTTTTATGACTTTTGAAGTGTAAAATGCAATCGCCAGAAGTTTTATAAGACACGTAAAAGCTTCAGAATGTACGAGTGGGGGACGTATTTTATGTCGTAGACCAAAACGTGGCCATCTCTTAAGATGGTGTTAACCACAGACCTTATTTCAGGCATCGAACCAAAAACCCATTCAAAAAAACCCATTGACTTCGAGATGAGGGAACCGGAAGTGCCAAAGTGCTAACAAATTTCCGGGTTTTAGGACTCATTCCTGCACCACTCTATTGACTTGCCATGGGGTGAAACGTCAGAGGCGGCCAGCGTCGCGTTGTCAGAGGTGGTCAGTACGGAAGGCCATTTGAGAAAATAACGTCTTAGAAATGTTGTGTATACACGACATTAAAATGTGTGTTAACACATCAAGTTTGGTCATTTAACATGTAATATTTTTACGCGTTAACACGCCAGGTAGATTTTCTACACCTTAAGATGTCTCATTTTGACGCGTTAACATGCATATACCTGTCACAGCCAATGAGTTGTGCAGGAATGAGCCCTAAAACCCAGAAATGTGTTAGCATTTTGGCACTTCCAGTTCTCTCATCTCGAAGTCAACAGGTTTTTTAAATGGGTTCTCGGTTTGATGCCTGAAATAAGGTCTGTGGTTAACACAAGCTTATGGATTGCCACGTTTTGTAATACGACCTAAAATACGTCAATAAATACCCCACTCGTGAATTTTGAAGCTTTAACGTGTCTTTAATAAATTATGGCGATTGCATTTACGCTTCAAAAATCATAAAAGTAGTGTTCAGAAGACAATCTTGCTTAACAAAACATGTGAGTATCATAAACTTTAGTTTGCCACAGAGCTTATATTCTGCAATAATGCAAAATCCAATGGGAAAACTCCATTGGATTTTTGTCGAGGGAACCCAGGGCGATGCTAACTTCCGGGTTGGCCTACAAAAATACATCATCCCTGCACCACTCTATAGGGGTGGACAAAAGGAAAAAGGAAAAGCTCCGGGAAAAGTTTGGAACGGCTTCTGAATACAGTGAAAAGGGAATTGAAAGTCTTAAAGAAATGGTTTGATATTAACAAGTTATCATTGAATTTAAGTAAAACAAATGTATAATATTTGGTAATCGGCAAATCAATAAGCAAGTTAAAGTTATGATCAGTGATGTTGAAATAGAAAGAGTGAATGAAAATATATTTCTACAATTAAAAGGCCACAGAAACTGATATGAACACCACAGGCTATGTGGTTAATATGTAATATGCTATCTTAAAGGATTTTCTTTTTGCCTGTGACAAGTGTTGGGAAAACCTGGATGCAGGAAGCAGGAGTTCTTAAAGGACAATTCCGGCGCAAAATGAGACCATATGATCATAACACATGCCCACCGAGTTGGACCGTTCTCTGGGATCAGTTTTCATTCTAGTCGAATGGAACCAAAGTTCTCGAAAACCGCTAATTAGCTTATAACGCTGTGGGGGCAGATGTTCATGTAAAATTAATCGCAATTCTATACCACTAACAAGGCTCAAAATCGCACCACACTTCCCGGCAGCATAATGAGGGTCCCTACATGTAAAACGAAGCATTGAGAACTTTGTAAGTGTACATACAGTTTATTAAAAATACATTTTAGAAAGCCAGTGCCTTCACGAAAACAAGCGGGCGCCATCTTTGGAAAACAGTCACGACCAGTCGAGTGACGATTGTAGCGTCTCATTTTCTTCTCGCAGCCGGGAAAAGCACAAACACAAACCATTTTCTTCTCTTCTCTATGCACATGCACTGTTCGCACTTCGCACACCTACTAGATTGCACACCTTCTGAGTCATTGACATCTCATGTGTTCGCCTCTTCCGGCTCATTACGTTGCGCGGCGTTCGTCGCTCGACTAGTCGTGACTGTTTTCCAAAGATGGCGCCCGCTTGTTTTCGTGAAGGCACTGGCTTTCTAAACTTTCTTTTTAATAAACTGTCTGTACACTTACAAAGTTCTCAATGCTTTGTTTTACATGTAGGGACCCTCATTATGCTACCGTGGAAGTGTGGTGCAATTTTGAGCCTTGTTAATGGTATATAATTGCGATTTATTTTACATAAATATGCTGCCCCCACAGCGTTATATGCTAATTAGCGGTTTTTCGAGAACTTTGGTTCCATTCGACTAGAATGTAAACTGATCCCAGAGAACGGTCCAACTCGGGGGACATGTGTTATGATCTCATGTGGTCTCATTTTGCGCCGGAATTGTCCTTTAAGTCCTATCCAACCCATGTTTCTCTTTCATTTTTGCCTTGCTTTTTGTTCCCCCAACATTCCTATTTCCTACATTACTCAAAAAGGTATATGATAAAATATAATGACATGCAATGTTCAATGGGTGTAACATCAACACAATCATTTAGCGCTGTTTGTGAATGCTTCGATGAGGTTGGACCTTTTCCTAACAATCACCAATGCAAAAATGTATGACCAATCAATATTTTCTGGGCAGGAGTCAACACTGGTAAAGGTTCCCAGTTTCAAGGAGATTCCGGTGGACGCAATGCCCTATCTGCAGGAGCGGCTGAGTGGGGTCACAGAGGTCCTCTCCCGGGTATCCAAGCTGGTGTCTGAGGACCTGGACAAGGCCGTGAGTGCCGCAGTGGGGCAGGACAAACAAGGTGAGTTCTTCTGATCACCAAACAATCCTCATTCGCAAGGGAGTGTTCAAAGTTAAAGGGCCCCTGTAGTCTACAGAACAACCAAACTGATTTGTGTTACGTTAGGTGTAAAACGTCTGCAGGTTGCGGGCATTTTTCAACATATTTGGTAAAATGTCCAAATATGTCCAGTTACATCTGGTAGAGTCATCTGGTTTCTTTGGTTGGTAGAATCGATCCTTTTGATTGATTTCATTGTAGTAATCATTTTTAGATTAAAAAAATATATAAAGTAAATTAACATAATAACTTTTGTTAAAAACTATTGTTTGAACATTAAATGTATTGAATATTGTCCAGCTCTGTGAAAGACAAGCTATATCAGTAAGTGTAGAGTACGTACACGGCCGTGTCGGGAAAGATGCAAAATAAGGTTTTTAATTTTCATGTCCAAAATAGACTTGCGTCTTATTATGAAGTGAGTGGAAAAATACAGCCCTGCTACATTCCCACTGCTTTAAAAAATATTTATTCTTTATTCTATGAAATTAAATTTGTGCTGTGTGCTTTAGGCTTAGAAGAAGTTCTCTTGTCCTAGTTCCCAGCTCACTGCCCCATGCCCCATGTTCTCTCTCTCAGGTTCCCCCCAGGATAAGCGACCTGTCCTGGCCGTGGTTCCCAGCCCCGCAGCACCATGTCATCCTGGAGGAAAGGAAGGCCTTAACGCCTGTAAGTCCAGTGACTCAATCTCGGAATCCATTGGCTATCAGGCTGATGACTATTAAGTCTCATCTTTAAATACTGAATAATATATAGTTCTTTGCTACTTTAGCTCCAGAACCTTGGAAGAATGAGACACAACCGGGGGCGATTCAGTTCATTTCCACAGATCCTACTCACACTCTTGCTCTGATGATTTTCCCCTCCCCACCCCCCCCCCCCCCCCCCCCCCCCCCCCCCCCCCCCCCCCCCCCCCCCCCGCCCCCCCCCCCCCCCCCCCCCCCCCCCCCCGACCCCCCCCCCCCCCCCCCCCCCACCCCCCCTCCCCCCCCCCCCCCCCCCCCCCCCCCCCCCCCCCCCCCCCCCCCCCCCCCCCCCCGCCCCCCCCCCCCCCCCACCCCCCCCCCCCCCCCCCCCCCCCCCCGCCCCCCCCCCCCCCCCCCCCCCCGCCCCCCCCCCCCCCCCCCCCCCCCCCCCTTTGCAGACAGGTGCTCCTTGACCTTTGACCCGCGCACAGCCAACGGTCACCTGCTCCTCTCTCAGGAGAACCGACGGGCAGAGCACCTGACCTCCGGGCCGCGCCCCGTCCCCCAAAACGACGCCCGCTTTGACCACACCTGGCAGGTGCTCTGCTTCCAGGGCTTCTCTCATGGACAGCACTACTGGGAGCTGGAGGTGTCCAAGCCCTGGGCTTACCTTGGGGTGAGGAACACCCTGTTATTCAGTGATTGCAAAATAATGTGTTGCTTGCTTTATGCTAAAGTGTTATATGGTAAATGGTGCTACATATAAAAAGTGCTATATGCTAAATGTTGCTATATGCTAAATTGTTTAAACTTGAAATCCCAGATTGCTTAAATGCTAAATTGTGCTATATACTAAATGTTGCTATAAACTAAATGGTGCTATATGCTTAATGTTGGTATATGCTAAATGGTGCTTGTGGGGGTGTATGTGGAGTGTGTGCTGTTGATGGCTGGTTTACAGCCTCACCTGGCCTGAGTCACACTGATTGGACTCTGGCTGGGTGGGGCTGCACACCTGTGGTGCATGAGCAATCATGGCACCCAGGATAAACCAGCCATCAACACACACACTGGAGGAGGAGCCACAGTCATGACAGTTGTACCATCAGCTCGGCGAATACCAACAGCCTGTAAACTCCGAATAAACATCTTGCAATTACCATCTACCCGTGTCCTGTGTCGGAGGGCCCCAAGGAAAGCCACTTAGGTGGCGTGTGGCCGGACTAACCCTGCCACACTGCTATATGCTGAATGTTGCTGTATGCTAAATGGTGCTATATGCTTAATGTTGGTATATGCTAAATGGTGCTATATGCTAAATGTTGCTGTATGCTAAATGTGCTATATGCTAAATGGTGCTCTTTTTGTTCTGACCTTTACAATACACATGATCCCTCCCCAGGTTACCTACGAGGACATCCCCCGTAAGGAGAGAGGCAAGCGCTGCATGGTGGGCATGAACAAGCTGTCGTGGAGCCTGCAGCTGGACGAGCAGCAGCTGAGCGCATGGCACAGCGGCAGCAGGGAGGCACTGGCCGGCCACCCACGCCACAAGCGCATCGGCATGCTGCTGGACTACGAGGCCGGCACGCTCACCTACTACGGCGACGGGGAGACCAGGCTCCACGTTTTCCACTGCGCCTTCACCCAGAAGCTGTTCCCCGCCTGCTGGATTGGGGAAGGGGTCAGCATCACCCTCTGCTCCACGTGAGCACACTTACAGGAAGGTCAGGGAGTCCCGCTGAAGACACAAACACTTGTTAATGTGGCTTCCTGCAAAGCCCATGTCTTCAGGATTACAAGGTTCCCCTTTTAAAGGAAAAATACATAGGTTTCCTTTTCCTGGCTTATTAGTCCATTTTTAGGTAGGGGGCATCTGCTCCCAAAATGCTGGTTGTTAGTATTGACCTTTTTAAATGGCAGATCCTCATAGAAGATTCTGGTTCAATCCAGTGTTTTCACTTTTTTTTTTAACTTTCCTGTATTGGACAATCCACATAATATTAGAACACCGTGGTGGCTCCATCCTCGTCTCGAGTTACATCATCATTCATATTAGTAACCACATTGGTTTACTACTGCTGGTGGGGCAGCTTTTAGTCTCTGTTGCAAGTAGGACTTGCATCAGAAAAACACATGGATCAACTTCTGACCTTAAGGAGGAAGGGAGTACAGTCAAAAGCCAACCAAAGTTGAGGAGGGCATCCACTAAGGACACACAGAACACAGAACATGCAACTCACTGCGGTTTACAGTCACATGTTTCGTTATGGACGACGGGGTTAGAAAACAAGGTGGGGCCATGTGACAAGGCAGATTTCAGTTAGTTAGGTATCACTACAAGTGTTTCTAAAAATATTTTTTAAATGTGAACAAAATATTGATTAGTGCACTTTTAAACAATGGTTATGCTAATACTGGAATCAGATGGGATTGATTCGATTCCAGGCTAAAATGCATCAGAGTTCAATTCTCAATACAATAAGCTGATGTCGAGAACCATGTATCCTACAGGGAGAACAAGCGGTTCGACCTGTATAGGACTGCAGTGCATCCCAAGCCACAGTGGCACTACTCATGCTGTGTGCTACTGCAAGCCTTTGTTCTTTGACTCTGCATTGTTTATTGCTTAAAGTAACATTGGGTGAAACCCTATAATCTGAGCAAAAATCGGGTAGTGGCCGCGGATCGCTTCCAACCGAACGATAGCCATAGCAACTGGAAGGAACGCCTATAGTCACCATGGGAGGGGTGGGTTATCACTGGAAATGGCACAGCACAGGCCGGCTACTCTGCCGTCGCTACCTACGACAGAACATATCTGCTGTATTGTTGTAGATGTTTTTTTAATATTTTTCTTTTTTTTCACTTTTTCTGCCATTGGATTTTTTTTTTTTTTTTTTTTTGCCATCCCTCCTCAAGCTGATGAAATCAGCTCAACACAACACCCACTCAGGATAGCGGAACTGTGTGGGATAAGGTTACAGGCTGGCACCAGCGTCGGAGGAGTCAAGGGCTAAGGAGTCATTTTGGGTGTAAACTTCTAAAAGCTGGTTATGTGGTCATCGCTGTGGTGGACGCTCCAGGAACAAGGTGCTCTCACTGATGCTGCCATCTCAGTTCGCCCTATGTTGCGCCCATCGGCCCCAAAGGTTATATTTAGTAGTTGTTTTTTTGTGTGGAAAGTAAAGTGTTGGCAAAATCGCCTCACCTCTTGAGGTGAAACATTTGTGTGAAACGTGTTGTCCCTTCTGATTCGCCAAAATTAAAGTGTTTTGGGAAACTGTTTGGGGTAAGAGGTGTGGTGTCATGCTACCACAGAGGTAATGTTATAAATTGTGTTGCATTTACACAGCATCATCAATCCTGGTTGGCAGGAAAACTAACGAAGATCAGATCCATGAAGGATGTTGTGCTTGGATGAACAAAAACAAATTGTGTTTTATTGGTTGTTGCGAGGGAAAACATGAATCTAGAAGTAACTGTGGTGAGAGGAATAATACATTGTGGCTAGCCACCACATGATCCATTAAAGGAGAACCAAACGCCAACATCACTTTTACATTGGTTTGAATTAAATGACTAGTTCAACACATGCCATTGCATGCATAAAGTCTTATTGGCCGATATGGTCACCTGCTAATTAAGTGTTGATGCAACACACCTGTCCTCCACTTATTGAAAATGAGGACTGTGTCCAAAATCACTCACTACTCACTATATAGTCCCCCATATAGTGTACAACCTATGGTCATTAACCAAGAACGATATACCATTATGCATTGCGCTCAAAGAAAATTGGCAGATGGACGAGAGGAGATGGAGAAGAGGGAGCAGCACAACCATACAAATGCGAAAATAATATTTCGATTATTTTATGATATATAATTGTATATTTATATTAACATAACATTGTATTTGTTCATTTGGTCAAATACGCTCATTAATATGCATGCCAGTATTTATTATGGTTGGTCCACCAGCCGACATTGATCTGGCATGTTTTAATTATGCGTCAGCAATGATGACTACTCAGCGACCCGACTGTCCAAAAGTGTCTTTTCATAGTCCTCTACATAGACCTCCCTAGATAGTGAGTAGGGAGTGGTGAGCTCTATATAGTCCTCTACATAGACCTCCCTAGATAGTGAGTAGGGAGTGGTGAGCTCTATATAGTCCTCTACATAGACCTCCCTAGATAGTGAGTAGGGAGTGGTGAGCTCTATATAGTCCTCTACATAGACCTCCCTAGATAGTGAGTAGGGAGTGGTGAGCTCTATATAGTCCTCTACATAGACCTCCCTAGACGGTGAGTAGGGAGTGCTGAGCTCTATATAGTCCTCTACATAGACCTCCCTAGATGTGAATAAGTGAATGATTTCAGACACAGCCTGAAAAGTCCCTTTTCACACAGATGTCGCTCATAACACTAATAATGGGTCTGCTCCTTTTATGTGCCAGGGCACAGGTAGTCGACTAAACTAGTGCAGATAAGCCTGCCCTGGTACATAAAACGAGCAGACCTAGGACTGGGCAATATATCGATATTATATCAATATCATGATATGAGACTTTGTCTTAGATTTTGGATATGGTACTATTGTGATATGGCATAAGTGTTTTCCTGGTTTTAAAGGATGCATTACAGTAAAGTGTTGAACAAAATAAGAAAATATATCAACCCTGATCACATCCTAAAACATATTGACATTTTCCGTTTTTGTTACTCTTCACAGTTAACACTTACGGTAACCTATCAGGGTTTGACAGAGCAATACGCCGGCTGCCGTTGTTAATAAATGAAAACAAAGACACTTTGTGCTTCACTTCATCAAGATCAGTTTAATAAAATCCACTCCAATGCAAACATGCATCAGTTTAGGTTGCCATTATGCTTTGTTTTTTCCATGACTTCAAAATAGATCACACAGATTAAATACAGTGCTTTTTTATTAATATACATACAGCCAAGACAGCAAACAGTGGGCCCGATGCAGAGCATTCTGGAAGTGCAAAGAAAAGCTGTATGCCTTGTGTCACACTGTACACAAACTGGTTACAACAGAGAGAAAGATGAAGTAGAAGCCCAGACTCCTAAGGTGCTTGGATTTGAAGTTATTTTTCTAAAAGATAGACCTCAGACATGTCAGTTGAATGTGCAGCCACCTTTTGGGTCACTACACTGTTGAAATACAGAGGGAAGGTTTAACAAAAATCATGTTTCTCCCCTGCAACATATACTGAGAAAGGGAATCGGGGCCAACACCACGTTTTTTTATAACGTTCACAATAGACCAACAAGATACTGCTCTCACACGTTCAGTAGTAGCGTTAAATCCATTTTCTTTCTCTAATCCTGGATCAAGCACAGTAGCTAAACGCCATTCTAATCTTTGCAGTGCATTCATCTGCTAAAAATGTCCACACTCCCACAAAGCACATCTTAGTGTTATGTCAACTGATAAAATATCTCATTTTCTTTACACTCAAAATCCTGTACACGCAAATAAATTATACAAAAATAAAACACTGCATTTCTTCTTGCCTCTTTATAGGTTAGCGGAGGAATTTGTTCAGTCTAATTTGAGGCCAAGCCTAATCTATAGGATACGGTGGGAAATCGATTTGTTGAATAGCTTTAATAGGCAATCACTGCTCGCCAAACTATTAAATTACACTACAGCGGGAACATTCTCCCCTATACCCTTCCTAAAAGCTTTGGTCCGACCACTCGTATACAATCATATCATCACATTAAAGACTTCCGTTAACACTGCGTTGTCATGTCAAAAGGATGAGCTGACCTCCAAGCCATTCACATTGAGACACGCTTAGCGTTATGTGAGAAACACACACACACACACACACACACACACACACACACGAGTAGAGGTGGAAATGATCAGTAAAGTAAAACAGGCGCAGAATGAAAAAAAATAAGATAAGTAGTTTAGTAATAATAAAAACAGAGCTATGTTTGCTCATTTCGGCAGCCAGTTAGCAAAGGAAAGAAAGAGGAGAGGGTTAGTCTAGCCTGGGTGGAGGGAGGGGATGCTGCTGAGCTCAGGTTGAAGAGAAAAGAGGAGGGGGGGGGGACAAGACACTCGTCTACTGGTTCTTCTTGTCTTCGGGAGGGGAATATGGTGGAGGCTTGTCCTGTGGAAGAGCACAAATGTAGGCAACTTGAGGGATGACATCTTCGGTTTAAATGCAACAGTTAGATCTAGGGCTGCAACTAACTTATTTTCATAGTCGAGAAATCTAACAATCATTTTTTGAAGAAATATGAAAATATCCAGCGTTTTGCAGTCAAACGCAGTCCGTTAGATTGTACAGTTGGAAATAGTGTCCATTAGCCTAGAACTCTAGACACCCCCTAGCGGCAGCAAATTTATTTGGCAGCTAGTGTAGGTCTAGCACGGCTCCGTCGGCTTTTTGGTGCTGGAAACACCAAGTATGTCTGGTATGTCTGACCAATCACAGCGTGAGGGGCGGAGTCGAAAGCCGGGCTACCATGACGACAGAGTTGCGACGGTTCCGTGTTAGAGGTAAACAATGGCTGCTGCTGCTGGCGAACGGCTGTCTTTCCACTCGGCTTTGGCCGCGACTCTTCAAGACTTGAAGTTAACATTTTATTTGAGAAAATAACAAAGAACGGCACTGAAGTCATTCCTCGAAAAGAAATATTTATTCTGAGTTTTGATTAATTACGTAGTCTGACTACGTCACCTTCTTCGTTGCTCTGATTGGTTGTAGCGCTATCCTATTGCGTGCAGAGGGAACTTGAAAGACAACCGTTTATCCCGCCCACACTGCCAATGGAGCTGAGCCAGACCTTACATCTTTCTGATGTGGGTCTGGCTTGCCAGGCTAAGTGTCCATAGCAACGGTCTGTCATTCATAGCAGAATGTAGAATGTCGTAATTGACCAGAATTGATTCATCAGAATTGCGTACCGGTATTCAACAAAGCCGTGTAAGCTTGCTGCGTGTCCCACAGGGGGGCGCTGTGTGAATACGGGAGTAAGGAGGACTCACCTGTGGCAGGTAGACGTGTGTGGGAGGGAGTGTTGCGCAGCTAGCGCTGGCCGCTGCTTCGGCTGCCTTGGCCTCCGCTGGGGGAACGGAGACAGGGGAGAGGGAGGGGGTGTTTGTTACTATAAATAAGTCAAGTCAGGGGATCAAGTCAGCTTTACTGACTTGATCCCCTAGAGCAGTGGTTGTCAAACTATTTTTAGGTCGAAAACGATGTATGTGCATTTTATTTGGTGTAAACATAAACATTAAATACATAGAAAGATTTACCGAACTTGTAGTATTCAGATTTTATTTTATTAAGGAGGTATTCAGATTCGACACATTGTATTATGGTTATTATAATACACATTATTATTTTACACTTGTTCATAACCAACAATTTTTTTAATTATCCAAATACCCCCTGAAATCCTTCTAAGTACTCTTATGGGTGTATGTAGTTGTACCCCTCATTGAGAAACACTGCCCTTGTTGCTACCAGCCATGTTTTCGCACGTTATCGGAATATCTGGGAAGACGGCGACAGCGCAAACAGCTAAACAATCATGAGTTAAATGTTAGCTACGTCAGAACTTATCCGGCGGTTCCATCCAGTGGTTAGCACATTTACTCTTTTTCGAAAAAGGCAAAAACCACCTCAAGCCACCTCAAGTTTTTTTTAATTTTGCCATCACCATCCACCTTTTCTAATGCGATACATCAAAATGCGCTGATGGAAATACGGCTAACGACACCTGACGGGGTGCTGGTCTGTGTGCGTCTCACCTGCTGATGTGGAGGGCAGGTCAGGAACATGCGGGGGCTGCTGACCCAGAGGGGCAGAGTAGGGAGGGGGGGGCATGTAGGCTGCAGGGCCGTCAAACGCTGGAGGGTTCGGGTAGAACCCACCTGGACCCGGGGGGGGGGGGGGGGGAAGAGCAATATCCATAACCAAAGAAGTAGTGTTGATTGGCAAACAAGTAATTCCTGGGAAAGAGCCATCTGATATGTCCAAAGTGTGCAGTGAATACATGTATTCTATACACACTCAGTAAAACCCTGCGATGATAGATAAAAAGGCATGATTAGCCGTAATCAGTGAAGGCATAGATGTTGCTTCGACTGAAAAACCATCACAATCACATGCACATGCCTACTCTTTGCCCCTTGACGGCAACGTGATTGCTCCCATTCATTGTCAATAGGGCTGCAACGACTAGTTGATTAATCGATTGACATAAAATCGAATCAAATTTACAGATTTATTGTTTAGGTCATTTATCAAGTACAAATACCAATCATCAGCTGCTTGATGCTTCAGAAATTAAAATGTTTGGTTCATGGATCGTTATAAAATGAATACTTTACGTTTTTCTTGCCTGCTTGTCAGATAAAGCAAGCAAATTTAAGACATTGGACTAGACTTTGGACTCTGGTAACTCGATAAAAAAAACAAATTATTGTTAGATTAATCAACTATGAAAACAGTTGTTAGGTGCAGCCGTAGTTGTCAATAAAGTCAATTGGCGATATGCAATATGTGTACCTGTGGCTGGGGGGTTGGGGTAGGAGTAGCCAGGCGGGGGCCCTGCAGGGTACATCCCATTGGTGGTGGGAGGCGGTGGGTAGGCGTAGGCCCCGTTCGCCATGTATGGGCAGCCGCCAAACCCCTGAGTGGCAGGTTGACCTCTGGACGCTGCGTAGCGCAAAAGATAGGAGGTGTGAGGGATCGCTGTCAGTGCTGAATAATCATCAATCATGTGAGTAACACAAAAAAAAACCCTTCCCCTTCTGTGGTGTTGTGGTTTTTTTTTACTACCATACCTTGAGCTGCGACCTGCAGCATGCACTGGCCAAACTCGATGGCTCCGCCAGCAGCAAAGACCAGCTTGAAAGTAGCAGAGCCCTCCCAGTCACCTGGAATAGAAGGGCTCCACTTTAATATGCAATGTTTAAATTTCAAACTAGCTCATATAGGCCTTGTACTTCAGAATGCATCATGGGATTTTTTGTTGGTGATACTCTGCCAGGTTGAGAGGACTCAAGAGTTGTAGTACTGTATAATCCTAAATCAACGTAAATACACCATAACTGTGGCTTAATTACTACACAATGACCAAAAAACATTACTACTAACATAATAACTCACATTCCAATGCTCCCATGCCTCCAAAATGGAGGCGGTCATTGCGATGTGATGTTGCGATGTACAAGACCTATATTGTGTGCATTAGAGTATTTGTCATTTCAAACACCCGGATGTTCTACATTCATTTTCTCTTCTCTGTGTATTCCTGATTAGGGTTGTGTGACCCAGCATGTCTGTAGCCTATTGTAGCCGATTGTGGGCATAAGGTAGTGAAATAATGCCCTACAAGAAACCAAATCCCTTCATCCTGCTCTGCATGTCCTGCATGAGGAGGGAGAAGACCTGGGATCCCTGGAGGAACCCCAGCCAACGACACCAACCGAGCCGGTAATCGTTCCCCAAGTCGTGACCATCTTACAGAGTATAAGTCTATTGACTACAGTAGGATAGGGCTTGTACATCGCGACGTCACATCGCAATGAGCGCCTCCGTTTTGGAAGCATAGGGGCATTAGAATGTTAGTTATTATGTTGGTAGTATTGCGTTTTTGGTAATTTCTTAGTCAATAATCGTGAAATGATTTGTAATTATTGTTGTGTTTGAAACTGCCACAGCGTTTCTGATGCGAGACGTGACAAAACAACGTTTTCGTTAACGTAGGTTACGGTATATTCATGTTGATTTAGGATTTTACAGTACTACAACTCTCTTGAGTCCTCTCAATATGGCCATCAAAAACTATCGCCAACAAAATACACCATGATGCATTCTGAATGTGCAAGCCCTATAGGGCGGTGGCCATACCTCCGGGCTCAGCGTTGACAGAGCCCTTGATGTAGTTGGCTCCCAGCACGGGCTGCTTGATTTCACAGCCTTTCATCAAGTAGAAGGGCATCATGAAGGACCGCAGGGCATCCTTCCCCTTGGCCAAGAAGATAACCTGCGCCATGACGCAAACACATTAATCTGAAGGTTTGAAAATGCATCTAAATGACCGGAAGAAACAGTGTTCACTTGATGTATTTCAACCTTTAGATGGTGGCAAACCAAAGTCTCTCTTTGAAAGCTACATTTTCAAAACAGGTTTTAGTGTTTATAATACTTGGCTACAAGCGTCAACATCTAGAGGTAATGAGGATGGATTTGGTACGTTGTGCGGTCCTTCTCCTCATCTCTCACCCTGTAGGGGGTGAGATAGACGCTGCCCTTCTTGCTCTTCCTGAAGGCCTCGGGCAGGCTGTCGGCATCACAAAACACTAGCTCCACGTTTTCATGGTTCATCAAGATACTGGAAGGAGAACACAACGGAGGAGATGGAAACGTGTCAGTTCGCCAGAGGAGGACACTACAATGTTCATCATTGGTTGTAGTCGTCGTGTAGAGCGTGTTTGCCCCCTGGCACAAAGGTTCTGGTTTCGACCGACAAACCCAATGTCTGCAGTCGACCGCTGTAGGCATCCTTGGGCAAGACGCCTGAACCCCTACATGCTCATTAGTGGCATAAAAAACATTGGTAACACTTTAGATTAGGGACCACATATTCACCATTAACTAGTTGTTAAGATCATAATTTATGTACAACAACGTCCTTACTTACTATCAATAAGCAGTAATTAGGAGGTTATTGAGGGAAAACTCTAGTGAATGGCCTAGTAGTTGTAGAATATGGTCATGCAGAATAATGCATTAATAAGTGCTTTATAAAGACTAATAAAGAGCCAATATGCGTGCTTATAAGCAACTAGTTAATGGTGAATATGTGGTCCCCAATCTAAAGTGTTACCAAAAACATTCACTAAGTCGCCTTGGATGAAAGCATCTGCTAAAAGGACTGAACGGTAATCAGTCAAATATTACAGATCATGTTCCCTCACCCCATTTCAAATATGAATCCAAAACCAGCCCCCCCCCCCCCCCACACACACACACACACACACACACACAAGTAGTAGTGCAAAAACCACATTGAATGCAAACCATAATACACTGAACCACCATGCCTCTGCTGTAATAGTCAAGTGATCAAGTGGGTTTGATGACGTCGCATTCTTTAAGCACCATGACCCCCCCCCCCCCCAGCCACACGTCTCTCATAGTCTCACAACAGCAGAACGGAATTAGCCCTGAGTGACGGTCCCCGCTCATCCACACACCACACACACACAGAAAGACTACCCCGCTAACGCGATTATGTGCAAGTCTAGTGACTTGGACTTCACGTCACGCCGGGCCTCCGCTTCGCCTCCCAGTGCATTCCGGCGTTGATCATTTAATTAAAAAGTGTCGTGACTCGGATCTGATGGGTCTGGCGTCCAGGTTATTACGCCGTTATCTGCATATACCCCTCGTCCGGCTGAATTGGTGGATCATGGACCCCAGCCCAATGGGTGGTGGTGGTGTTGTTGTTGTTTGCGCGTGTGTGTGGGGGGGGGGGGGGGGGGGCAACGCGTGTGCAAAAGCGAGGATCAGCTCTACGTCTAAAAAAACGTCAATGAACCCGTCAAAGACGGTGCTTTTTGAGTCATGGCTACGGATCACATATGGTGGACGTGGACGCGGGTGGAGAAGTCGAGGTTGGGTCACGGGTTTAGGTGTTAGCTAGTGGTTACCTTTCGCTGTTGTTGATGATGACGCCTCCCGATTCCGAGCTGTTTTTATTCAGGGCCATTTCGCTTGTTGATGTCGGAAAAAAACGATCACCGTGTGACTGTACCGTGATGAGAAGGAGGTCGTATATTGTGTCTTGTCTGGCAACTACTACTAATACTATGCTGGTTGTGTGCACGGTGTGTGTGTCTGTGTTGCGGCGACGACGACGGCGGCGAAGACGTCGATGCACCTGCACTTCCGCAACAGGCTCCTCCCACCACGTGACGTCAGGATGTCTGGTGTGACGGGAGTGGAGAGAGAGATGTTGGAAAAGAGGTGTTTGTTATCAGGTAGATATTCTGTCGTTGGAGACGTTACGTGATCTAGTTTCAATGTAAAACTTATAACATAATAACAAATATAACTTATAATAACAAATATAATGACAGATAGCTAGATTATTAGATATGTGAGGGATGATCCACGAAGCGGTTCTTAGGCCCCCGCGTCGTGCATTATTTTTCGATAACTGCACACCTCGGAGTGGATTATCCCGCTTATACCATGGTCCCTTACGAATCAATACAAATATAAGGGCGTTAATTCATATTTTGGGGCAATTCTGTCTCAAAAGTAAAACTTTTAGATCGCACTACTTTGTGTGTGTCTGTAAACAAACGGCAAATGACGGGAGAAATATATGGGTCTGACTAATGCCTGGGTCTAACTAATGCCTAATGTCAGTTAAAATGAGATACATATGTAATGCAGATGTTACCTTATTACTCCAGTAAATAGAGACGATCTTAGTAACGACATGGCAACGTTACCTTATTACTCCAGTAAATAGAGATGATCTTATTAACGACCTGGCAACGTTACCTTATTACTCCAGTAACGACATGGCAACGTTACCTTATAACTCCAGTAAATAGAGACGATTTTAGTAACGACATGGCAACGGGGAAGCTTTCTAAACGTAGTCCCCCCGAGTCCGGTCCAAGTTGACAGTTACGTTTCGTTCAGTGCATTAATCTTTAGACCGGTGATAAGGCTGCTTGCGTCATAGCTGTGCATGTTGTCGAAAAATAATGCACACCTCTCCAGCCAATCAGAATCGAGTAGTCACCCGGGCCATGGTATAAATACTTTTTAATATTGATATAACTTGCCCACAGTTGTCCTCTACTATAATAATTTGTATTATTTATTTTGGTTCAATTCAACAAGTATACCGTTTACAAAACAAAAATTAGAGCTATTTAAGAGTCTTAGTCTTTTCCTTAATTGTATTGTTATTTATAATATATAGCTGCTCATTGTTCTTTTTTTCTGCAATCTGTACAATCTGCTGTAGTATAAACATTGATTAAAAATGTTATTCGTTTTCTGGAAAAAAACGTTATTTATTGGTCATGGTTGGTAATTGTTTTGGCACCTGTATCTCTTTGTGTTTTTATGTGTGAACACATAGGTTCTGAATAACTCAAAAGGAAGGTCTTCCTACATTTCCTAAGCAATGTAAGTAGCAAAGAGAGAGAGACAGAGAGACAGAGAGTGAGAGAGGTGTCCATTGTTACACACAAACAAGGAATTTCCAGATGCAGATCAGTGGGCGCTTTTCGCAACCTGACCACTAAGTGTTCGTTTGTTTTTCCGAGAAACACGCTGTGAAACTGGTGGGCATGTATGGAAACCCCAACTACTGAATGAAAATGAGAAAAACAAACGCCTACTTTCATACGCAGCAAGTATTGACCCTGTTTTTTAAAGAGGTAGACAGCTTCCTAGCACGAGGCTGAGGCAGGCTATGCAAAATCATTTAATGAGTATTATTATTATTCATCGAGATGACACTGCAAAACACTTGCTAAAGAGCTGTGGTCAGGGTTAGGCCTCGCATGTCCGTCTAGGCTTGTGTACACATGCATGCACTAAATAGGATGTATTTATGTAAGACATGTATGTATTATAGAAAAGATGTTGAGACATTAAGATATAGTCAACAAACTGTCCCATTACCCCAAATGAAGAAAGAGTTCTACATCACTGTTGCTCTACACAGGAAGTTAGTACTTCCTGCTCTCTGTCATAGAAGTGAATAGTGAATCTAACCAACCATCGTAGTCGTAAACGCCTCTCTCTCTTTCTCTGTCTCTCTGTCGCTCTCTCTCTCTCTTGTCTAACGTATAGCGAGATAGGCAGGGACCTTTTGCATTGCCAGCATCCCTAACCTTATTATAACGTGTAACGCAGGGGAGCACCGGCTGTTAAACACTCGGCACCATGGCGTCCACTTCTCAGAGTGGACTCACCGTACCCGGAGACAGCTCCCTGCAAGCACCTGATCAGGTATGGGCTGTCCCACCACACCACTATTTACTCAATGTGGAGAGAATGGGCATTTGTTTTGCTTTGGCACTGTGTGTGACACTCAAACAAAGTCTATAGTCTATAACTGAGTCTATAACTTGTATTTTAGTGATACCGTCTATCACGCTCAGAGCTACTGTATTGTATTTAGATTTTAGAAAGTCGGTTGTTGTTAGCTTGTCGCTTGAAGATGTATAAAATAAAGATTTAAGAAAGGGCTGTTCCCCAAAATACATGTATGTGAGAATATGAAGTTCTGCTGTCCTAACAAGCTATTTTTAATTTTCCTGCATGATTCATCTGAGCGGTTCATCAGATAACGCCTTATAAAGTGTTTCTCAAGTTCAATGTCACACTGTGTGTGTGTGTGTGTTTGTGTGTGTCTCTCTTTGTATCCAAAGATAAAGCGATCTATGTTTGTTTTTGGGACTTTGCACTTTGAATATATAGGCCTACCTACAGTATGAAAGAGAGAGAGACATGTTTGGTTTTGCACATCGCACTTTGAATAGAATCCTAGATAGTATACGGTGCTGCTGAGGGGTCCCTCTCAAATCATTTTCCTAAATGGTTTTCGTTATGTCTGTTTCCTCATCTGCCACAATGAGGAAGCTCTGAGGAAGCATACGCCTGCAATTGGTTTTGTGTGTGCGTGTGTGTGTATGTGTGTGTGTTTTTGTGTGAGTGTGCGTCACAATACCACAGCTTCAACAGTCAATATTTGTCAGTTCGCCAATACTCCTGTCATTCTCTTTTCTGGGTTTTCTGTGTGACCAGTCTCCAGTAACCCAGACATTCATTGTATGACCATAACCCTAACACACTTTCATACGGTCATCCCTTCACAGCGGGTTCTTGGCTCCTCACAGAACAGAAACAAACAGGTAGAAGGAATCATGCTTCCAAGTGTCGTATTTCCATCTGTCTTCATGGCTTGTTATCGTCAGTCTCATGTCTGTGATGGAATATACAGTATACCGGGGGTGTTTCATATGTTTCTTTGTCTCGTTGGTCAGATATCGCCTGGCGTCACACGTAAACTAGCAATGACCAGGAAAAAAGAAAGAAGGGTGAGCGGCATGTGTGTCGTGAAATTGTACCCCAAAATCTATCTCAGATTACTACACTAATTGGTGAGTTTGGTGAAAAGTCATAGTCCAACTGTTTTCTACTCAGGATTTAAAAAACGACGCAGAGCCAGAAGAGAAGGAACGAAAACACAAAGAGCTCGAGGTATGGTCAAGTCTCTTTTCATAACTATTGTATAATAACTACCGACAGGTACCATTACCATTGCAGTCGTTTTTGGGTTCGTTTTGTTCTTGTCGCTGAATGTGGAACAGTGGACAAAAACAATGTAACAAGTCAACCAGTGAGATTGATAATCGTACATTTTTGATACTATTTTTCAAAAAGTGTTGTAAGTTATAAAGGCTCCATACATACCAAAAGCCTGGACATGATATATAAAGTTTTTGTTTTGGTGTGCGGTGGAGTGTGAAGTGGTATGCAAATCGAAATGAGTGTCTGTCTTCCGCAAAATGGCAAAGTAGAGCCGCTTCTGTGTTGAGAGGAGCCAGCTCACAGGCTCCGGTCCATGCCTGTCAACACTCCCGTTTTTCCCGGGATTCTCCTGTATTTTTACCCTTCTCTCCCACTGTCCTCCCATTTAAATATTTCCCGTAAATCTCCCGTATTTTTGCCCTTTTGTGCTTTTATTTTTGTAATGCAGGGATATTCACAGCATTTCACTTTCAACCAGGTATCTGATTCTGACTACCTAATTGTTGTTGCTTACTTTATGTTTTTATGTTGGAACTAGTTAACCCAATCCTTGTTGCACTGATATTTTAAAGCAAGTGGTTGCCAAGTGGTGATTTTAGGATTCGCTGTGTGTCTAAATGTAAGGTGTATGTGGACAGTGGTAGGGGTGGTGGGACGGCCCGGGGTGGGGAGCTGGAAAATGGCCCTTATTTTCAAATCCCAACATTGACAGCTATGTTCCGGTCTGGTCAGGTTTCCCCCTGGACGCCCCCCCCCCCTTTTGAGGGGCACCAGTCACAACCAACTGGGAGTAAACCCCAGGGAAGACTCTTGATGCGTCAAATACAGTTGATCAATTTTATGAATTCACCTGGATTGTTTCTGTTCTTGTTATTGTACAAGCTGAAGCCGTTGTATAAGGAGTTGCTGTACACCATCACTCATAAACTGGGAAAACCAGCCTCCACCGAGTCCTTCTCGGATGAACAACTCCGCAGCTACATCAGAGAGGTACTAAATACAGGGTTCCCACGCTCATGAAAATCCTGGAAAGCGTATGAAATTTGAAAATATGTTTTCCAGGCCTGGAAATATTTTGGGAAGAATGGGGGTTATGCGCAACATACTTCCGCATTCTGCAAAACAAGTCTCATCACATCCGGTTCAGGTCCGCTGTACCGCGCTCACATTATTTTATTTATTAATCCGCACTTCCAGACCGTCACCGGGGCTTCAGAGCATAGGCGTATTTCGTGGGGGGGACGGGGGGGGACGGGGGGGACATGTCCCCCTCAAGGTTCGGATAGGTGGTGATTGTCCCCCCCAATATTCCCCCCCCCCCCCGCTCAACAATCGCGCAACCTAAACGTTCCGCCAGCCCCCCGCTCAACAATCGCGCAACCTAAATGTTCCGCCAGCACCCCCCCCCCCCCCCCCCCCCGCGCAACAATCAACGTCCCCCCAATATCAAAGAGATGATAACGCCCTTGCTTCAGAGTAATATGTCCGAGGAGAGTAGCCCTCTCGGATACACACTAGCTTTTACCGCTGTTTTTTTTAAATTGTATTTATTAATCCACACTTCCAGACCATCACCGGGGCTTCAGAGTAATGTGTCCGAGGAGAGTAGCCCTCTCCCGGACACACACGCTAGCTTTTACCGCTGTTTATTTTTATTTATTTATTTTTTAATCCGTACTTCCAGACTGTCACTGGGACTTCAGAGTAATGTGTCCGAGGAGAGCAGCCCTCTCCCGGACACAAGCTAGCTTTTACCGCTGTTTAAAAAAAAAAAGTATTTATTAATCCACACTTCCAGACCGTCACCGGGGCTTCAGAGTAATGTGTCCGAGGAGAGTAGCCCTCTCCCGGACACACACGCTAGCTTTTACCGCTGTTTTTTTTTTTTCCCCATCTTTTCTTCTCACTAACATTCAGATGTTAAAATCAAATAAAACGCCAAAAGTAAAAAGGGCTAACTAGGCCAAGTCAATAGCTGTCGCCGTCAGTTCCTACCGCTGCTACCGGCTTTAACGACAAGCGGAAGTCAGGAGACCAGTTTTCCGGTTTGGTCACGTGACGCTCGGCATAAAGCCCATAGCATAACCTTAAGCATTAAATTTGAAAATATAAATTACAGGAGTTGTAAGGTGAACATAGGTCAGAGAGGCGGTTACTATTTTTTGTGCAATTACAACTTCTAGCCACAGTTAACCTTCAGAACAAGTTTACAATGTCATAGCAGACAAAGAAAACTAAAGCTTGTTTATTCATTACACCGATGAAATACAAACATCGAAATTTGATAAAAATGTATCAAAAAGTTTTGAAATGTAATGGGAGAATAAGTGTGAGAACCCTTTTAATACATCCCCTTATACTTTTGATTCTATTATTGTATTGGGAGTAGCTAAAAGGCTGTCAAATTTCAAATATATATTGGTTGGGCCTTACTCCCCCTCATTTCTGGTTCTGCCATCCACTTCCTGCCAGGCCTTCCCGATGACCCAATCAGAGCACCACAGCTTGATGGAGAAAGTTCAGAGCAGCGAGGTGAGAACAGGACATGGACATACTGTAACCCATAAACACATGAAACGCAATCTTGCAGCATCTACAAATGTTTGTTTTCCTATTCTGAAAAGCGTACATTTGTTTTATATGACGAGCGTCTGCTCCTCACAGCCCCCTGTGTACTGCTTGATGGCCACAGTGAAGGAGGCCAAGGGAATTCTGGGCAAAGACATCACTGGTGGGTATAGTCCCTCAACCTGTTGTCAACGTTTTATTCAAAAGAGACCTCTACCCCAATCTCACCTTCACCTTCACCTGACATGATGATGATGATGATGATGATGATGATGATGATGATGATGATGATGATGATGACCTCCTGGTGTGTGTGTGTGGTCCTGGCAGGGTTCAGTGACCCGTACTGCCTGCTGACCATCCTGGAGGATGAGAAGGAGAGTAGCGTGCGGACCTCCATGACCAAACCTCGTAAGTCTGTGGTGAAGGACGCGGCGTCAGACGAGAAAATCTACAGTACCGACATCAAGAAGCAGACTCTGAACCCCATCTGGAACCAGAACTTCATACTGTGAGTGTGTGCGTGTGTGTGTGTGTGTGTGTGTGTGTGTGTGTGTGTGTGTGTGTGAGTGTTTTGTTATAACATTGTCGCTTCCCTCCCTATTCCTGAATCCAGTGAGTTTGAGGACACCGTAGGCGCAAGCTTCCACTTGGAGATGTGGTGAGATGATCTTTCAGAGCCTGGTATTGTTATTATTATTGTCAGCAGTAATAGTTTCTCCCCTCTTATCCGCACCTATTTATTTGATCTTGTATATGCTTATAGGGACAAGGATGAGGAGGTGTCTCTTGCTCAGAAACTAGAGGACCTCAAAACCAACTTCAACAGCTTAAGAAGGTATGATGACTTCTCTGAGAGATTGTGAGACTGAAGGAGCCATTCAATGAAGGGGCGTGTGAATGCAGCAAACCTTTCTAAAAATACATTTTTCAGGATGATCAAGGATGCCAAAAAAGAAAAGGGGGAGGATGACTTTTTGGGAAAGGTTGTCTTAAAGCTGCAGGTAAATATTTATATCAACTGTGTTGTTCCCATCCACTACAACTTACTCCAGATAAACAAAAGAAACAAAAATGATAACGTCTTCGCATATCGTTTATGAACCCGACTATGTTGTAACTCCAACGCTCAATCCTCAGGATCTCCACTGCACTGAGGATAACTGGTATGAGCTGGAGCCCAGAACAGAGACGTACCCTGACCGCGGCCGCTGCCACCTGAACCTCAAGTTCATCCACAAAGAGGTGGGATGGCTGTTTAGTGGCCTGGCTCATAGCCAACACAGCAATGGGTTTACATTGTTAGGAACTTTGTGTTATACACACAAACGTGAGAGCGTGAAAAAACACTTACATCAAACAATGGAGGACAACGAGAGAACAGTTATGTAATTGTAAAAAAACAACCTGATTTTTTCTACATCGCCATCATCGTGTGATCTTACTTATAGTATATAGTCATATGTCACTCACTAGTCAAATGTCACGCTGAGATTTTAGCTCTTCATAGAGATATAATATGAAGTGACTCGGGACTAGCAATGATATGTATGCTCAATTCAGTGAAACATTATTGTGCGTATTATTGTGTATGTGGCCGACAGAGAGACGGTATGCTGAGCGCTGGACGAAGTGCCTACGTCAACTACTGCGGCATCCTGCAGCAGTTTGTCCAAGCTTACATCGCTAAGCAACAGGTACGCACACACACGTACGTACCTATACTGTTGTGACCTAGTGCCCTTGAGCAGAGCGCTTCATGCTGACGATGCCCCCCCCCCCCCCCCCCCAGGGGCGAGTTCCGTGGAAGGGGGAGTTGAGCGGCGAGGGTCAAATGCTGTTGGAGCTCTACGCCACCCAGAACAACCTGTCCCCTTTCCTTCAGGATCTAGGGTAAGCAATGGCACCCAAACCGCTTCTCCCTGTGGCAACTGGGAAGGCTAACATAATGCTATGCTACATTAGTGTTGCCGTCTGGTTCATGCGGCCCTCACAATGTATGTCAAAAAGTTGAGCAGATATGGCAAAAAAAACACAACGAGTCCAGGAACTAAGTACATACACATATGCTAAATATGTGCCGTCATGTCCCCGCGCCACTCCGTCTACCTGTGTTGCCTCGTGCTAATTTGTTGTGTGTAAATTCTGCTTCAATTCAGTTTTGTGCTGTGAGCGAGCAAGAATTAAATGAACACTGCTGCACAACTCTGTGGCTTACGCCTGTCCTCCCCCAACAGGAAGTGGGTGGCGTACAGTCAACTGTACCAGAGTTTAGAGGTAGACTCCTCCGTCCTGTTCCAGCAGATCACCAGCATTGAGTACCACTGGCACCAGCAAGAGCTCCCGTACCAGCAGGTGAGGCAGGCTCCAATAAACCGATGCTGCATCTCCCCTAAACAATATACCTGGGCTGGTAGCATATGCTTATCTCCCGATGCGATGCTATCACGATACTCCGGGGCCGAAGTATTGCGAGTCGATATTAAGATTTATTGCGAATTCTGTTTGCATTTTTAACACTAGACCATGGGGAAAAAGTTCACTTCATTCACTTCTAGAGACTGCATATCATGAGGCATTTTTCCAAAAACAATGCACATCACATCAGTCACAACACATGTTAATTATGGTATGTTCACTTGTTTAGTATTTGCAGTTCCATAGTTAGTATGCTGAAGATTACTTGTTTGAATGCATCCCACGAGAGGTAAATGACAATATATCTTTCTAATATATTAATACCTCTTCAGTTTCCTGAGAACATTCGCAACAAAACTATTAATAAAAAAACATATTGCCAATACTAAGACACTGGACCCATTTATATTAGGCCATATGATAAAACCTTGAGGTGGTGAAGTGTTCACACATTTCATGTTATTGTTACTTCCTGCTCACTCACACCAGTTGAAACTACTGAAACTATTTATAAAAATGTAAATGATACATTTAGGGAAATGAATTTCGGACATCGAGTAGCAAACAAAAATACAGCGCGGTGCTGCAATGCTGACATACAGATGCCAACAGAGTAAACTAGTATCAATAAATAACATGAAATTGTCCTTCTTTGTTTGACTTCCCAGAAACGGGAACTCGGGGACTCTCTGCATGGTTTCCTCCAATACGGCCTGTGTCTGGTGTCCAAATACCGAGACATCTTCCCCGCCACACAGACCGCTACCCCCAGACTCCACACTCTGCTCAGGTAGACAGAACAACAGACACACCTGTATCCATGCTTTAGAGAAGTGGTTCTCAACTGGTGGGTCACGACCCATAAGTGGGTGGCGAGGGCAGTGTCAGTGTGTCGCAGAGCATATGCCAAACCTTAACCGTGAATTAACGAATGTTTCAATGTTCATGAAGGCATTGTTGATACAATGCAATATTGGTAAATACATTTTTTTTATTTTTGGGTTGTGACTTAACGACTAACGACAGATCCTGAGGCGAGACTAGTTGATAACCACTGCTTTAGAGAAGCTCTTTTGCATATCACCCAGCAGCTTTTCTTGATTTCACGTATCCAGCACTTTCCTGTTAGGAGGACATATGATAATCACCTGATCATATAACATAAAAATGCCTGGTATTATACACTATGGGACCTGCCACCATGGATGTATTATAAGAACCTGTCACACTATTGCCTTGTATTGTACACATTCTCTCTCTCTCTCTCTCTCTCTCTCTCTCTCTCTCTCTCTCTCTCTCTCTCTCTCTCTCTCTCTCTCTCTCTCTCTCTCTCTCTCTCTCTCTCTCTCTCTCTCTCTCTCTCTCTGTCTGTCTCTCTCTCAGAGGTGTCGCTCATAACACAAATTAGGGTTCTGCTACTTTTTTGTACCAGGGTGCAGGTAGTAGACTAAACTAGTAAGTGTTTGTCCTACAAAAGGCCTATTAACTGCTGTATGATCTTAGAGATGATCATTTGGAGACGTTACGTGCATTTAATAAAACGATAATTACATGATATATGGGGTTGAGCAACAGATTGTTGTTGTTCTGTTTTTTTTCTCTAGAGTTCTGGTTCAGATCTGTAAGACGCAAGCCTTCCAGAAAATGAATCCTGCTGAGTTTGAGTTGCAGGAGAAGGTCAGCGACGCTGTGCAGGTCAGTGGTGACAATACAAAATACATACAATAAAAAAGTTTTAATTCATGTTAATGTCATCGCTGTTGTTTTATTTCCCCACCTCACACCATGCAGTTCTTCTTTGCTCCTTAGGAAGGAACACAGGAGTGGTTTGCCATCCAAAAGGGTTTGCATCAACCAATGACTAAGGTGATTATATAGACTTAATGTTCTTGCTGTCCATGAAATGATGAAATGCTATCTTCCCTTTATACTTTTTTCATATTGCAACATGTGTTGTGTTCGTCTTATTCTCCAGGACCTGGCAGAGATTGTTGCCGCTCTCGCAAGTTTGATTAACGAAGTGCAAGAGGACGTGAAAAATTGCAAAAATGTTTGGAACCGGGTGTTTGTCAGGTAAGGGGGACCAACCGATGGCAGATGCTCATTCTTTTAAGTTCAGGAAGTCTCTTTGAGGTTAGGCACCTCTTTTGCAAGAGAGACCTGATAACAGCACAATCATAAACAACACATGACATATACAGACAAATACATATATACAATATTAAATAGGATGTAGGACATCCTATTTATAGGACAGCATAGTATGTACAGAGTGTAATAATATGTATTTACATAGTGTAAGTGTGTACTTTTTTTTTAATAGTTCCTTCCCTTTTCTTCCATATTTCTAAAGTGCAGTGCAACTGGATATGTTCACTGTTGTCTACCAAAAGCTGGACTCATTGGTAAGTCACACAGGGTTGTTTGAGTTTAATTATCATTATTATTAATATAAAATCGCTATCACCTTGATTCCAGTAGGAATGACAGCTTCCCATCTCTCTTGCCGTTTTCCTCTACTATTCATTTCCCATCTCTTTTGTACGGTCCTCTCCTCTCCAAACATGTCCTCTCCTCGCCCAATCCTTTCATATCGCTCCCTCTCTCCTCTCCTCTCCTCTCCTCTCCTCTCCTCTCCCCTCTTTCCCTCCCTCCTCTATGCTCGCCCCACTCATCTATCACATCTCTCCCCTCCTCTATCTCACCTCCCCCTTCCATCTCCTCCCCTCCTAGCTCGCTCAGGAGCTGCATGAGACCTTCCGTCTGATTGAGGGGCAGATGGAGCAGACGTTGGCCAATAGCCTGTTTCCCGTCTACCTCAGCCTCCAGTCCATCCACAAAGACAAGGCCTTCTTACAGAGGAGGTACGACGATGCCAGCAAAGGTTCTTTGGGAGTCGTGCACCCCAGCCAGCCACTGCACTACCCTGCTCCCCATAATCATGGATTGGATTGCACACAGACACACAGAGAAAGAGCAGACGAGAGCAAGATTTTGAAACTAAACAACCAAAAAAACATCCCCTCTCCTCTCTGCTCCCTCCCTCCCTACGTATCTCCACCATTGAGAAGTGTTGCGTTTCACACACCTGTGATTGACAGGCCAGATGGATTCCCTTGAACCAATCGGGGAAAAGATGCCCTGATTGGTCAGAAATTATCCGGGTGTGGGTTAAAATCTAAATCAGCTCATACAGAGGTATGCGTAGTCAACCTCATAACTGATGTGCTCACAGAGCATTTCACTCACTTATATTGGTATTTTTAGCCTTCTTACAGACAAGGTGTGACATGATATTAGTGTTGCACCGATACCATTTTTTGGCCCCCGATACCGATACCGATACCCGGCTGTGCAGTATCGGCCGATACCGATACCATACCGATACCACGCCGGAAAAAAAAATATATATATATATATATATATATATATATATATATATATATATATATATATATATATATATATATATATACACACACAAGCTTTTTTTCTTCTAATACTAAAGAACTGCATACTCACTTGGATGTAAAATCATTGCTATCATGGCTTAATTACTAGTATAATTAGATAATATAGTATAACTAGAGATAATTAGCGGGGGGGGGGGGGGGGGGGGGGGGGGAATCGGGGAGAAGCCGATTACAGCTTAACTCGTCGTCTGTGATGCGGTCACTGTCTGTCCATTTGAGCGATCTCCCGCCTGTGAGCAAGACGCGTCTCCCTCTCTCTCCTGCTTTTTCCCCTCTTCTCCTTGTTTGTGTCCGCATGGCACCCCGGGGAGCGGGGGGGGGGGGGGGGGGGCATGGGTGGTGATCGGGTGCGTCGCACCGGCAGGCGGACCCGCTCACTGAGTTTCCCCGCACCGGCGCGTCCGCAGGCGGAGCAACTTTTCTGTGCGCCGCGCGGCTGAACCGCGCGCCCTCCGCGTCTCCGGTGCTTTTTTTTCTTTCTTTTTTTTGGTACTTTGTCGTCGTCGCTTGTCGGTCGGTCAACATGCGCGGCCGGGCGGCCGGAGTGGGCCAATAGGATAGCTGCTTGGCACGGCATGCACTGAACACGTGTGATCACACGCAGCAGTGAGTGAAGGGAGAGAAAGACGCAAAGCGCTGCGTTCCAAGTTTCATATTATGTAAATGGCATCGGCGCATTATTTGTTCGTACTCGCCGATACCGATGCCAGCATTTTAGCGCGGTATCGGGGCCCCTCCCGATACTAGTATCGGTATCGGTGCAACACTACATGATATGCATCTAGGCCTTTGTACTTCAATTTTCATTTTAGGCATTCTTATTCTGTATATTGTACTATTATATATAGACTAACTATTTTAATAGCTTCAATATGCATCTCTTGGAAGAAAACCATTAAGGCAACACTGAAATTAAGTTAAATACCATGTAAAGCAAATTGTGAGATTTGTTTCTAAACACACTACACACGTTAGAAAGACATGGCTGAAAACATGTGAAAAGACCTGTAACCATTTAACATTGAATAGTTGGACCTTTTTTCTATTTTTCATTTTTGCGTTCACGATTGGCGTATGGGCGGGGCTTAAAGGTTACATGATGACATAAGCGCTACCCCTTAGCATTGCCCCGCCCCTATCAACCAGAGAGCAGTTGCATCACTGCTTGTCACGCTCAATCGCGTGTTTGACAGTTATTAGTTTGACAGTTATTTTTTGGGCGTGGTTTAGCATCTTTAGCAGGAGCGTCTCAGAGCTGAAAATAATGCTTATTTTTTCATGATCTGGAATCCTAATTGTATATACTTGGCGACTTTTTTTAACTCTAAACACACATTTGCTTTTGGTTTACACAGACTTTAAGTGCAGGACATTTAATTTAAAGCGGATTTTAGATTTCAGATTCGTGATATGAGATTAGATTTTAGCTAAGAGAATTGCAAATTAAAAAGGTTGGTCTATTGTAAATGTTTTGTCTATTTTACATTTTTGGTCTATATATACATATATATCAATATTTCATTGTAACAGCAAAATAATTCAGTGTTCTTAGTGACATTTGTCTTTATGAACCTGTGATAATGCTGAAAGGTCAATAAACTAAACTAATAATATTACTGCTGTTTCAGGCACAACATTGAGCTGACCAACTTCCACGAGGCGTTCCGGGACGCTCTGCCTTACTGGCTGAGCCAGGCCTTCAGCACCACGCTAGACCGGGTGGAGCGGGCGGTGCAGGTGGACCAGGTAGGCCGCTTCTTACCACACCCTTTAAAAAGCATTATTCCGTTGAGCAGGGATTTGGATTACGGTGTCTGATGTTGACTCTTTAACAGATTCAATTGTTTTTGAGCATCAGCCCAAACATACAATCCCCCTCAAATATGTAAAATATTGAATAGAGCTGTTTTGGGCGGCAATGGCTCAGGAGGTAGAGGGGGTTGTCTAGCAACCGGAAGGTTACCGGTTCGAGCCCGGCTCCTCCTAGGTAAGAGTGGAGGTGTCCCTAAGCAGGACACCTTTTAAGGTGGAGATGCCAAGACTAGCCTGTAAACAAATCCAAGTAAATGGGGGGGCTGCAGTTTTTGAGTACAAAAAAGAGAAACTTGAATATATTCTTGAATATAAAAATGACTCATTAAAATCGGTTGAGAAATGTAAACGTCATAATGCGTTTTATCCAGAAAAACGGTAGCTCCCCCATTTACTTGTATTCGTTTACAGGCCAGTCTTGGCCTCTCCAATATGGCGGCGGCGTTGACGTACGATCCAAGGGCCAATGCTGCGTCTATGTACTGTGTGTCTATGTCCCATCCCACTCTCTCTCTCTGCTAACCCGTCCATCCCTATGGTCCGTGCCTATGGTCCGTCCCCAGCTCCAGCCCCTTCAAGTCGGCACGGTGCCCATCAAGCACAGCTCGTCAGCAGTGGACCTGGTGGCGTGCATCCAGCCCATCTGCAAGCTGTGGGAGCAGCTGTCCTGGCCCGACCCAGAGGAGGGCTTCATGCTCATGGTCAAGCTGACCGAGGTTGGCCACCACCACCGCTGTCTTATTTGTGCTGTTTGTTGTGATGTCACTGGCATCGTAGATGTGAAGGGCATCGTAGGTGTGTGATTCTCAAAGTGGTGTCCGGGGACCCCTGGGGCTCCACGGCATATGGCCAAGGGATCCACAAAATAATTAATAAAACTCATAATTTATCAAAAATAAAACAAGCGTATCTTTGAGATATAATAATACTCACAATGTCATTTTTCTCAAGGGGGCATCATTTGAAAGTTAATTTAGCCAATAGGGGGAGCACATTATTTCCAATGCATATTATTAATACATTTCCTGGCAAGTAATACAAGGACAATACATTTTTTCATTCAATAGGTTAGATTCCGGTTGCAAACGATAACAATGGTCCAGTTAATTCTGTGGAATTGATGGCACGCTGCTGTCGTGTATGTGTGTGTGTGTGAGTGTTGAAGTCAAAGTTAAATGTTAAGTTAAGTGTTTTATTATGTGTATAACATGGTCAATGTGTGTGTACGTGTACGTGTGTGTGTGTGTGTGTGTGTGCACGCATCAGGACGTGTGTAAGATCGTGGTGACCTACTGTCACATCCTGAAGGGGCGTGTCAGGGTGCTCTCGGAGAACTCTGACCACGGGGTCGCCATCAACATGGTGAGTAGAGAGTAGACTCATGTTGGAGACACTGAGACTCTGTTCATTCTTCTGTTCATTCTTCATTTGTTGTTCTTCTTCTTCTGTTGTTTTCAAGAGGAATCCTAGAGCCCTAGGATTACATACCAGGGACAGATTATTCTGTGGTGACACACAGGCTATATATCAATATATATGCCGGTCAGGCAATTATATTCACACCGACATTAATTTAAAGGGGCTGTAGGTAAGATTTGAGAGTTGTTAAGAGAAAGAGCAGAAGAGAGCAATATATTGAAACTGAACAACCACATCCTCTCCTCTCTGCTCCCTCCCTACGTTTCTCCACCATTGAGAAGTGTTTCAGACACCTGTGATTCGCAGGCAAGATGGATTCCCTCGAACCAATCAGGAAAGAGATTCCCTGATTGGTCAGAAATTACCCAGGAGCGGGTTAAAATCTAAATAGGCTCATACAGAGGCAGGTGCAGTCAACCTCAAAACTGATGTTCTCACAGAGCACTTCGCTATAGCTGACGAATGGCTATGATTTCTAACAGATTACACTCCAATAATAATAGCTAATACCTACTACATCTTTAATTATAAATGTCTCTGTGTCTCTCTAACAGTTGTGCGTCGTGGTCAACGACCTGGAGCACCTTCGCTCCGTGTTGACCCGCCTCCCGACCCAGCTCAACTGGGCGGGGCTCCGCGAACGCACCAATCACGTGATCGGAGAGAGCCAGTTCAGCAACACACTGGACTCCCAGCTGCTGCAGGCCCAGGGGGTCCTGGGAAAGGAGATCCGCTCCGCTTTGGACACCCTCAGTAAACAGGTAGGGAGACACAGCTCTGGACAGTAAACAGGTAGAAAGACACAGCTCTGGACAGCAAACAGGTAGGGAGACACAGCTCTGGGGCCGTATTCACAAAGCATTTTATCTTACCGCTAGGAGTGCTCCTAACTCGCGCTAAAACATTTTACGTAGGAGTTTTTTCTTAAAAGTTATTCACAAAGCCTAACTAAGGATAAATCACTAAGAGTGAACTAAGAGTGACGCGCCGTTGCTATGGATTACGTCGATTCTCGTGCACGAGTTTGTAAGCGGTCAGTACGGTGATTGGTTGTTCAGAGCAGGCGGTCTCTGTGAAAACGAGCCCACCGAATCACCAAAGAACAAGGAAATAGCCTCGGCTAGAAATGAACTCCTATCAAATAGTTATGGACAGTGCAGTTAGCAGAATACACGCATGATGACAAGTTTGTGCAGACCACGATAATGACGTTGTAGCCTATATGCACGTTAAAGAGAGAGAGAAAAAGCAAACAATAAAAATACGTAAATTGCATTAATTCAAGGAGGCAATTAAAAGCACCCTGCAAACTATTATCCAATGAGCATATCTCCACTATTCAACACTTTAAATAACAGCCCATACCGGTTGTGGAGAATGGCGCATACAGTGATCACTGTGATCACATCCTCTCTCCACAAGATGTTGTGTATTTTTGTGTGCCCTAACATATATAGAGGAAAACAGTAAACAATAATAAATATGGATTCAACAAATAAAAGGCGACAAAGAGCTAATATGATGTTTTTTACGCATAGGACTAAGCGTAATCTGCGTAATCACTTACATGTTATACTTTAACTGTGCTCCCGGTTGTGGATTGAGATAGGGTGTCAAGACGTCTTGCAGGGATAGCCGCTGTCACCCAGCAAGTGACACCCAACTGGTACATGGTGCCTCACGCCTCAGACTGCTCTCCATTAAAATACGCGGATCACGGGTAGACCCAGGCCACTTTGCAACAACATCAAGAATGTTAAAAGTTGCATCAAAAACAATCTGCGTGTTGATGGAATGTACTTTCTTTCTATTGACGAACACGTCCTCATCTTTTGATGGCGCAATTATTTTTATGTGCGTCCCGTCAGTAGCACCGACCACACCGGCATACCTGCATGCCATGAAGTTGGCTTTGATCATGTGTAGTTGTTGATTGTCCAAAGGAAACCGGATAAACTGTTGGATGATATTAATGGTATTATTTCAGCCTTAACCAACTTTGAACTGAGCTCTGTCAGCTCTTCTAGCCTGTATGTAAATATAGCATCATTGTGGAATTGTGTGTGTGTGTGTGTGTGTTTGTGTGTGTGTGTGTGTGTATGTATGTATGTATATATTTACATATATGTATGTAGGCTACATTTATAAATATATATATATATATATATATATATATATATATATATATATATATATATATATATATATATATATATGTGTGTGTGTGTGTGTCTGTATGTATTTTTTATTCTATTTTTATTATTTTATTATTATTGTGTTGGTGTTATGGACCTTTCATGAGATGTGTCCTTAATAAAGTTTGAATTTAATTGAATTGATATGTGGTCTACAGAGCGCGTTGATGGTTCGGTTTATGGCTGACTGATGGTTGCGATATTCCTAAATCGTCGGCATTGCAAAGTTGCATTTTCCCTGTTGCTAAATATCGTGTTGCCAAACATTTTATTTCCTAATCGAGTTATTCCTGTTAGTCGGGGGTGTTATTGCATCCCGCACTAATTGCACAACAAGTTTTATACCCTCACGATTTAGCCTATATCTCTTGATCAATTCAGTCTTCCATTGTCTCCAAAACATTTCGTCTCGCAGTCATTTTCCGATTCTTTGTGAATAGGTCTTAGTGAGTTAGGAGTCCTCTCGAGGACTTTTAGGCTCTCCTAGACTTAGGTGTTACTTTTAGGCCTAAAATACTTTGTGAATTGCTCTTAGTGAAAAAAATTAGGAGTCCTAAATTTAAGACTGACACGCCCATTATTTTTAGGAGTTTCTCCTAAATTCGCCAGTTAGGAGCTACTTTTAGCGCTAAGATCCTTTGTGAATACGGCCCCTGGACAGTAAACAGGTAGAAAGACACAGCTCTGGATAGCAAACAGGTAGGGAGACACAGCATCATCCACATGTTAGAAGAGAGATGTTAGAGTGTTAATTACAATACTCAACTTATGCCAACAAATTATGCCATTTATTACATAATGCAAATGTGTGTATGTATATATATATATATATATATATATATATATATATATATATATATACAGTATATAATATATATATACATATAGATATACAGTTAATCTTACTGATGATACAGTTACTGTCTATTGTTGTGTGATGATGTGGGTAAAGTCTATTATTGGTTCTCGTTGTGATGTACAGTTTTGTGGAAAAAAATGTTTTCTCCGGAGACAATAAAGTTGAAGTATATACAATCTTTTTTTTTTTGCCATCATACATTTTTGAAAGTGGTGAGTCAGAGAGGAAACCATTTTGATAGTTCTCTCTCTCTCTCTGTCTCTGTGTGTCTCTGTGTGTCTCTCCCTGTCTCTGTCTGTGTCTCTCCTGCGTGTCTCTGTCTCCCCAGCTGAATACAGACATTGAGACTCACGTGAAGTCCATGTCCACCAGGCGCCGGATTCCCTCCAAGTCCATCGAGGATGTAAGACACTCACCTGAAGGGGTGGGGCGGGTGAATTAACACAATCACGTTCCTCTCTGGTCTGATCTGCTTTCCCTTGGGTTTTGTTGTGTGTCCGGTTTGTTTGGTTTTGTTGTTTGAAGGCTGTCGGGCCACTGATGGTCTTCCTGGAGAAAGAGCTGAACTATATGTATGAAAACCTGGTCCAAGAGAACTTCAATAGGTAATACTACGTATTATTATTTATTTTATTTATAGAGCACTTTTCAAGCAATAAGCACAAAGATCTTTCCAAGGTGAGGAAAATCAAGGCATACGCAATATTAAATATACAAACATATACTCATATATGTTTATATATATATATATATATATATATATATATATATATATATATATATATATATATATGCATATACATAGATACACAAAACCAACAGCTCATGACCACAGAAGTGTTTGCATGAGAGACGCTGTGGCAGTTTCAAACTCAATGCTCATTTGCTTTCAAAATGGAGGCGATGTGACGTTGCGATGTACAAGCCCTTTGGTGCCTATTTTTTGGTATGCCTGTCCTCTTCACACTCCATCTCGCTGCCGCCTGATTCGTTGTCCAGCCTGCTGACCCCACTGTGGACCAACTCAGTGAAGAGTCTCTACCAGGTGGCCACCCAGCACTCGCAACAGGAGGGCATGACGGTGTTTTCCCAGAGGCTGCTGTACACCCTGCAGGTCTGTCAGACTCAGCCAACACTCACGTCAAAGCCTCAGGAACAGCCCACCGCCTGCGGGCAGACACTGGTTACTGCAACTGGTTTCTCATTGGCTCAAACTATCATCCAGTCATTGTTTGCGCAGCCTGTGTTTGCTGCGGTCCCTGTGGTTTGTGGTTGGTGTTAAGTTCAACATTTTAACATATTGACTTAAGAATGATATTTAACAGTTAGACAGCATTATCCTGGTTCCTATTGTACTATGTGTTTACATATAGGGCTTTAAATTCATGATCATATTTACCTTGTTATATTCAGACATCCGATGTCAGAGAGGGAGGATGTAATGCAAGAGAATCAGAATCAGAAAGAGCTTTTTGCACATACAAGGACTTTTCTTTTCTGATATGTTGGCACAGTTCGGTATGAAAATACAAAAACACTAAACACTATTCTGTAAATGGATATTAAATAATGAAATGAATATATGCATGTTGTGTTACAGTGTCTAGAGCAGTGCTTCCATGCCGAGGGAAACGGGCTGCCCCTGCGAGCGCTGCAGTCTGAAGAGTACACCGTGAGTAGCCCCCCCCCCCCCCCCCCCCCACTGCAGGGACTCTGTCCTCAGCTAGACCTGTGTACGGGGCCCATGAGCAAGGCAGCAAAGACAAGCAGACTCTAAACACAGTAGTGCTGCAGCTGACGATTATCTTCATAGTCGATTCATCTAACAATAATGTTTTCGAACAATCGATTCATCGTTTAGTCGAGAAAATGTCATGAATAGAAGTGATGTTTTAAATTTGCTTGCTTTATATGACAAGCAGCCAATAAAAACTAAAGTTTTCATTTTATAATGATCCATGATATTAAAATATTTGAATTTCTGAAGCATCAAGCAGCATATGGAGGTAATTGTACTTAAACGATTAATCGATTATAAAAAAAATGTATTTGATCAATTTTCTGTTGAACGATTAAACGTTGCAGCCCTAAAACACAGGACTGTTAAACACATTGTCGCCGTCTGTTGTTGTTGTTGTTGTTGTTAATATCACATACAGCAGTTTCTACGGAAAATTATCTATACTGACATTTTTTAGACTAACCGGAATAGGAGGGTTTCACATGATTCCACATTGATCACAACAAATCCCTACTTGGCCTGACCCCATTATACCTATCATCTCAACAACCAATCCCGCCTACAAAATCCTGCCAGCTACATCCAACTACATACCCCCAATGCCAACACTTCCCTGTGCTGCTGCTCATTTTAGTTTGCCACAGCCTCAGACATATCTGTCAACCCTCCTGTTTTTCCCGGGATTCTCCCGGTATTTTACCCTGCCCTCCCGCTGTCCTCCCCTTTAAATATTTTCCTGTAAATCTCCCATATTTTTCTCTCATAAAAAAAGAAAAGGTTGGCGGTAACTTTGATGGTAGCGTAACCCCAAGGCCTATTTGATGTTTGCGACATTCCCCTCCGGTACAGCAGGTGGCAGTATATAGAACATGAGCTGTAGCATTGAGTGATGTTTTAACTGCCAAAATAAATAATGTACCCTTATCTTAATGTAAGGGGTATGTGGACAGTGGTAGGGGTGGTGGGACGGCCCGGGGCGGGGCGCCGGAAAATGTCCCTTATTTTCAAATCCCAATGTTGACAGCTTTGGACTAAAATGAGCTGTGGAAGCATTGAGACTGGACCAAAATCCTGAATCAAATTCCTGTTGTTATGTCTGTGATCATGGACTAGTGCTCCCGCTACAGCGGATGATTGAACAATTTTCTGTATTGTAGGTTTGTATTTAAAAAAACCTGTTTGTCCAATTTTATAGTCTTTTTTTAAATTGTGTTTTTGCTCTGATTGGCCTCTTGGCCAGGCAGGCCGTTATTGTAAATGAGAATCTGTTCTCAATTAACTTGCCTGGTTCACGCTCTGTGGTCTCCTCTCAGGCTCTGAAGGCTCACCTATCATTCAACTCCCTCAGCAGCTGGGAGCTCATGGAGAGATTCCTAGAGAGGAAAGTGACGGAGCAGGTGAGTGTTGTGTGTGTGTGTGTGTGTGTGTGTGTGTGTGTGGGGGGGGGGTGTGCGTGTCCCCATCCATGGATCAGTTGAATACTTGTGTGATGAGCTCACATTTACCGTATCATCTGTGTGTGTGTGTGTTTAAGAACGTGTATAGCGGGGAGCGCTACGGCGCGGTCACACTGCTCATCTCCTACAGGAAGTCGGACCACAAGCTGCGTGTTGAGGTGCTGAACGCCTCCAACCTCGTGCCAATGGACTCCAATGGTAAACACACGTGTGAATATGTACCTCAACCAGTATCAGAATAGAATAGAATGACTTTAGTCACTCCACAGAGAACAGCGAAATTAATGAGTAGCAGTCCTAACAGAGCATTCATACCAAACAGCAATTCAAAATAGACAAAGTTCAAACTACACTAATTCAAGGTGCTTATATATAGAGTATATTTTTGCCCTAACCTATAAAACAATAAGATATTAAACAATAACTTACAATGTTGCTGTACATCCACCTCTTGACCTACCTTGTCTATTTTAGTTGGCTTATTTTACTTAATTTACTCTACTTACATTGTTATTCTATGAGGCACTGGTGTTAGCATTTACTCCTTATACACTTTATATTTATTACTCTATTGTTTTTATTGTTATGGTGTTGTAATAATTTTTTAGCAATCTCTGGCACAAGAATTTCCTTTAGAATTAATAAAGTTGTCATTGAGATTTTTTTAAAAAAAGTGTCAAGATTTGAAGTGTTGTCTTTTCCTGGTTTTAAAGGCTGCATTACAGTAAAGTGATGGGGAAAATACTTTTCAATTGTCAAGTATTTAATTTACACAGTTATCCAAAAAAGTAGGTGTATCCAAAATATTGATTATTTATTGAATTACCAGAAAACATGCTATATCGTTATGAAGATATTAAATGAACTATATCGGGATAGAAGATTTTGGCCGTATCGCCCAGCCCTAAAGACGCTGACTTTACTCCGTCTGCTGCAGGCTCCAGCGATCCCTTCGTGCAGCTGAATCTGGAGCCGCGCCACATCTTCCCCGATGTCGAGACCCGGTGTACTCGGATCAAGAACTGCGACCTCAACCCCCTCTTCGACGAAGCCTTCGAATTGTACGCAGCCCGCTCAAATCTGTCGTGTGTGATGCATCTTCAATCATAACTCTTACGCTCTCTTTCTGAAGCCTGGAAGAGATTAGAGAATTGAAAGTGAAAAAAGTCACAGACCTTTCATTATATTTAACCATAACAATGATTTCTTGCTTACCTTGGACCATATGAAAACCCAGCTTCTGACATTATTTTCTGCTCCACTTTTCTACCTCCCTCCTCCACCACTTCCTCCTCCTCCTCCACCACCTCCCTGCCTCCTCCACCTACTTCCTCCGCCTCCTCCTCGAGCTCCCTGACTTCCCTCTTCCGCCTCCCTCCCTCCTCCACCTCTACCTCCCGCCTCAACCTCCTTCTCCTCTACATCCCTGCTTCCTCCACCTACCTCCTCCTCCGTCCTCTTCCACCTTCCTCTCCCTCCACTCTACCGCTCTGCTTCCGCCACCATGTCCTCCACTTTCTTCTACCTCCTCCCTCTCCTCCACCTTCCTGCTTCCTCCACTTACCTCCTTCACCCTCTTCCACCCCCCCCCCATCCTCCTCCCACCACTCTCACCTCCTCCCTCTCCCTCAGCCTGGTGTCCATAGAGCAGTGCCGGGCTCCCGGGGCGTGCCTGGTGGTGACGGTGCTGGACCACGACACCCTGATGGCGGACGACTTCGAGGGGGAGGCCTTCCTGGCCATTAAGGCCATTCCGGGGGTCAGGGGCGGAGGGGAAGAGGCCGCGGTGCCAGAGGATGACTTTGACTTCCAGCTCGACACCCCCCCTGCACAGATTCGCCTCCCTCTGATGCACCCCAAGCCCAAAGGTAAAGACCTCGCTAACAGACGCTGGCTTGCAATTATAAGATTCTACCGGAGAATGTCCAGTAAATATTCACTATTAGCAAAAACAAAAAGACACGCGGTTTTTGTGTGCGTTTTTTCAGGCCGCGACCCTGCACCTCCGACTGGATCACAACCCATTTTGGGTCCCGACCCATAGTTTAAGAAACGCAGCTGTTAGGCATACCTGTCAACCCCCACGTTTTTTTCCCGGGATTCTCACGTATTTTACCCTTCTGTCCCGCTGTCCTCCCATTTAAATATTTTCCTGTAAATCTTCTGTAATTTTAACCTTTAACATAAACCATTTAATAACCACCTAATTGTAGTCACTTACCTAATGTAGGAACTAGTTAACTTTTGCACTGATATTTTAAAGCAAGTGGTTGCCAAGTGGTCATTTTAGGATTCACTGTGTACCCTTGTTCAATTGTTAGCTGTATGTGGACAGTGGTACGGGTGGTGGGGGGATGGCGCGCCGGAAAATGTCCCTTATTTTCAATTTCCTAATGTTGACAGCTATGTGTCAACATTAGGATGTAATCGCATGCGTCTACACATGTACGTCACGCTTTCAATTTGTGTGGTTTGTTTTATACTTAATTTGTCAATGTTAAGACAACTTCGATCTGAACCTGTGCTTTTATCTTACCAATTTAGTACATTTTTTTGCAAAACCAAATTAGTTATCTGAAAATTTCACAGAAAAGTCAGTGTTGTAATCCTCGTGTCTCCATCCGACTAGACGACAGCATTCTGAAGCTGCTGGAGTCCAGGCGAGGGGAGGGGGAAGCCCAGGCCTTTGTGAAGAAACGACGACAGCGAGAGAAACAGTCTCTGGAGGGACAACAATTCTAACAAACATAAACACACAAACAAATGCATCGAGACAACGGCTTCTTCCAAAAATATACATTTAATGATGTATACCAAAAAACACTGATGCTGGATTCGTTGCCGCAGGTGTGGACGGTCTGGATTCTGGATTAAAGAGCGACCCTCTGAATGACCACGAGAATGACCTCATCTGAAATTCCCCCCCCCCCCCCCAACTATTAAGCCATTACTGCATCAAATTAGTGCAAGAGAATAGTAATGCCAACAGCTAACTATGTACATTTTTGTATATTTTCTTTTAAATGGACTGTGTTGTCTGATACATGGTAATATTTGAGATTACTACAAATGTAAAAAGAAAAACTAAAACAAACAAAAAAACATGGCTGACAAAATGACAAGCCATTGATTTACAAAGTCAAAATCGTCAGGTTTTGCACATGTGACCAAGCTTTCAGTCCAAGATATGAAAATATATAGATGTCCTTTCATAAAGACTACAAGAGTTGACTTGAGTTCATTGGTTTTGATGGTGTGAAGTTGCTCTCCTGCTTCCAGTGGACACGGAAACACACAGAGAACCAACCCTGAGAGTCCCTTAGCAGAGCCCCAAAACCTTATTAAAATATCCTACGTCATATCATCAAACAATACTGAACAATTGTTTTTAACGCTTGCTAGCATTTAAGCTTTCGCTAAAAGAGTAAGAAAAAACAAAAGTTCTCAAAAAAAATATTCGACAGTATTCTCCATAGCACTATCAGCGGTTTGGTTGAAGCAATTATGTGATGGTGGTCTTAGACTTCCCATGCGTCGGTATTAGTATTCTAGCTAGTACACTTTTCAATGTTCAGGTAGATGAGGCGGGAAAAGTGGCTCTTTGGGTTCAAATCACTCGTCGACAACAGTGTGTGGCTGGCCAATACTGTCAATTAATAACTTTCCTAATGAGTGAACTAGTTTCGTTTTTTCGAGAGAAGCGCTATACAATAGATTCATTGTATTTGAAATGGAAGAGGGGGTGTGGGTCTCGGGTCGTCATCATGTAAAGCGTTGACCCACCCGTTCAGTTACTGGTTCTTCAGGGTATTCGTGATTACATGTTGCCAGCTGCTTTGAATACAAATTAAAAGTGACTGACTGAAAAATAATAATCAATCACAGAAAACCTCAGGGACAGAACCACCGCTGAGAAATGAGTCTGACTGCCATTCCTGATTGGCTGAAGCAGCACCTGACACTAGTTTTAGCCAATTACAACCAAAACAAAGCAAGCGTATAACAAGGGCATGTTTTACTGTGCTCGGTGTCTGTTCCAGAGGTTTTGGTTTTATCATTTTGCTCCTTTAGACAATTTGGTTTGACCATATCAAAAAACCAAAACAGGCATCATTTTGGTTCGAGGCTAAAAGCAAAAAACAAAAAGAAGTTTGCTGGTCCCTCTATAGAATCAGGTCTAACTGGTCTGGAATCACTACTGTAATCCCCACCCCCACCCCTAGCAGCAGGTCAGGAGCGCTGCTGGTCCAGGGTCTGTTCGGGACACAGGGGGCACTGGGCGGAGCCCGAGCAGCCGTCACACTGGAGGCCGTGAGCACAAGGCATGCTGACCGCTCCCTGGTCGCCACAGGACACGCAGCACTGCCTCTGCTTCCTGTACAACACCTGGTGGAGAGAGGCGGACAGGCGTTCAGTCCTATAGGCTCTATGTGACCAATGATAAAGACCATCTCTCAGTCAATAGGGCTCGTACCTCGCGATGACTCCATTTTGGAAGCATAGGAGCATTGGACTGTTAGTTATTGTGTTGGAAGTAATGCTTTTGTTGGTCATTATTTAGTAATTCATTGTGAAATGATTTGTCATTTTGGGGAGACATTTTTGGGTTTGAAGAAAGGCGAAAGGCGTGTTCAACGCCTTTCGAAGGCGTGTTCAACAGGAAGTCTTTGTGGGTTGTGAAAGTAGATTTATGGAGATTTAGGAGAAGTATGTGCGTGCGCGTGCATGCATCTATGTCTTGACCATCTCTAACCCAATACCTAAACTCAACCATCTATAACATAATACCTAAACTTAACCATCTCTAACCCAATACCTAAACTTAACCATCTATAACATAATACCTAAACTTAACCATCTCTAACCTAACATGTAAACGTAACCATGTCAAACCTAACACGTAAACCATCTATAACCTAATACCCAATCTTAGCGCGGTTCTGGGCAGCGTGGGTAGGTCTAACCCAGAAAAACAGTGGAATCCATGATAATGTGGTACTAGTCACCTGCTCCACGGTGTGTAAGCAGGTGCACAGCTGGGCCTGCAGGCTGAGCACCGACTCCAGCGGCAGCCGCTGCAGCAGCTGCAGCCGGTGGACGGCCAGGTGGGGGTCCTCGCCGCTCCGCAGGGTCTCCAGCGCCTCCCGCAGGATGGAGGCCTGCCGCTGCACCACCTCCTCCGCCTGCAGGCTCCGCTCCGTCTCCATGGCGAGGCGCGAGGCACGGGCCCGCGACTCCTCGGCATCCGCTTTAAGCGCCGCCCAGGTCTAGGGAACACGGTACACCCGGTTGAAGGCCAGCATTGCCAACGTTTGCGATCACGTTTTAGAAATAACATGAGATGTATTATGTAACATTGTCCCGATGCTCTGATGCTGTTCACTGATATTCAGGTTGTCCGTTTCGGCTTTTGATAAAATCATATCAATGATTATACCATGGCCCGGGTGAATACTCGATTCTGATTGGCTGGAGAGGTGTGGATTATTTTTTGATAACATGCACGCTATGATGGGTCGTAACATGAGCAACTTGGACCGGACTTTCTACGTTTAGAAAGCTTCCCCATTGCCATGTTACTAAGGTCGTCTCTATTTACCGGAGTAATAAGGTAACGTTGCCATGTCATTACTAAGGTCGTCTCTATTTACCGGAGTAATAAGGTAACGTTGCCATGTCGTTACTAAGGTCGTCTCTATTTACCGGAGTAATAAGGTAACATTGCCATGTCATTACTAAGGTTGTCTCTATTTACTGGCGTAATTAGGTAACGTTACCATGACGTTACAAAGATCGTCTCATTTACTGGAGTAATAAGGTAACGTTGCCATGTCGTTGCTAAGATCGTCTCTATTTACTGGAGTAATAAGGTAACGTTGCCATGTCGTTGCTAAGATCGTCTCTATTTACTGGAGTAATAAGGTAACGTTGCCATGTCATTACTAAGATCATCTCTATTTACTGGAGTAATAAGGTAACGTTGCCAGGTCGTTACTAAGATCGTCTCTATTTACTGGAGTAATAAGGTAATGTTGCCATGTCGTTACTAAGATCGTCTCTATTTACTGGAGTAATAAGGTAACGTTGCCATGTCGTTACTAAGGTCGTCTCTATGTACCGGAGTAATAAGGTAATGTCCACATTCCAGATGAATCTCATGTTCACTGACATTAGGCATTAGTCAGACCCATATATTTCTCCGGTCATTTGCCGTTTGTTTACAGGCACACACAAAGTAGTGTGAGCTAAAATTTGTACTTTTGAGACAGAATTACCCCAAAATAATCCACAACGAGGTGTGCATGTATCGAAAAATACTGCACATAAGCCTACCAGTTGTTACACTTCACTGGGTAGGCCGGTAGACTGATCTAGTCATCATATATCTGGGGGGACACTCCCACTTGTGTTGTCACTGGAGGGTAGGAACATCACAATTTTAAAAGGGCTTGTAGTGGCTAATCACACTCACACCTGGTAGTCAAATAGGGGCCCTTTAACTTACTGTATACAAACACAAATAATACAAGCATCAGGGAGTCAAATCATATACGACTATCTATTGTCAACTGCTGGAGAGAACCGTTTAGTTACGGCTAAGGGTATTTTTCACTATCACTTTTCACTTTTCACTACTAATTAGTCAAAATGGCTCATCTTGCCAACGTCCTGTCTTGAGAATTACGATGATGCATGTTAGTATGCAGGGGATTGCTCCTATCTCTCACACACACACACACCCCTCCTCCTCTACCTACCAACCTGTGCGGTGTGTCTCCAGCTGTGGTCCCAGGTTTTGAGGGTGCGTTGTGTGTCCTCCAGCTCCTGCCGTAGCCGGGCGGTCTCCGCGTTCTGCACAGCTGGGGGCGTCCCCGGAGACCCCTGGCCCGATGGGAAATGCTCCCAGATGCTACTGCTCATGCCGTTCAGACCTGGAGACAAGTAATTACAACTCTGTGATGCTGTGTGGAAGCTGTGGAACCAACAGGCAAATTATATAGTATATATAGGATAATTACACAGGTTTTAGTTTTGCTCTGTGGGAATACATAAGCCTGATTTGAAGAAATTATTAAAAATCAACAACAACAAAAAAATCTACCAATTATAATTATTTCAATTAATTATTAAATCAATACAATACAAAAATACTTTTGATTTTGTTAGTATCACCCAAATCAACAACCACATTCTCAATGTTTGGCCATGAATGTAGCATCAGCGAGGTGACTACAAAACTCAAATACACAAAACATTTGTTTTACTGGTACTGAAGTTTCAAATGATTCTGATGCGGTGCACGATTCTGTTCAGTCCCCTACACAGCACATTAAAAACAATTTAATTAACCTAATCCCATGTTGTTCCACATAAAGCGGTGGTTATACTTCTACAACTGCGTATTGCGCTATCCAACTGCGTAACCACGGAGACCCCTCGAGCCCTCATAGTTCTCCGTCGTGGTGCCGGATACGCAATGCAATTTCCCGCCCGCAAAACAAACCAGGTGCAAAGTAAACAAGATTTCACACAAGATTCACACAACATTTCACACAAGTATACAAGTAGAAAAGGGATAAATAGTTAAGAGGGATAGTTAAAAGGGGATACATTATAATAAACAATGAAATGCTTTAAAAGTAAAAAACGTAATTGCTAAAAACAAACTATTTACAACTATGTAGTGCAATTTGCCACCGTCTCTTTTAAGTTCTAGGTTCAAGTAGGTCGGGTTGGCATTCTGGAGCTTTATGCGTCCATAGAGCATAGACATAGTGTATATGTCGTGCATCCAGGTTTTTTTTTTTTCTTTCTCTCCCCACTCCCGCGGCTATGTTGGTGCATTAATGGTTGTGGTTGATAATAAAATATTACTTTCTGGCTCATTCCTGCGAGTCCTATCTCTCCTCTCTCTCTCGCTCCCTGTCTCTGCCTGCCTGTCTGTCTGCACACGTTACGTGCACAGTCGTGCGCGCGCGCGTACACGCAGCGCGCTCACTGAATGATCGCGCTAAATTAAAAAATTTAAACAAAGCAGATATGAAGCGGTCGATAGTAGATTATTTTTGCACCAAAGCATGAGTGTCGTGCAGTCCTGCCGTGGACGGCTGGTCTCCCCCCTTCCCGTGGGAACCTCCGAAAACGGCGACGCCGCCTCGCACTACGCAGCGCGGACCGCACAGTTCCCCGACTCAGCTTCGGGGCCGTGGCGAGCGCTTGCAGGTGCGGCCCGATTACTACGGTTTTCTACGGCCATCCTGGTTGATGGAAGGGGGGGGCTGCGGGGGCTACAGCCCCCCTCACATAGGGCTGCTATCAACCCCCCCCCCCCGGTCGGAAATTACGATCGCACCCCCCGCACCCCCCCCCCCCCCCTGAAAAATATGGTGCTACCTAATTTGTTTTGGTGCTACTAAATGAAAAGCTAGGTGGCAACAGTGCTACCTGTGAAAAAGTTAGTCTGGAGCCCTGCGTGCATCGCGTCATTCTTATCCTCGTCAGCCACTTTCCTTAACATGTCACCGATTGTCTTTGTGAAGCGGGTGATGGCGTTTTTAGAGGACCAATTGCAGCCCTTGCCGTCTCTGTTGTGCGTTGACGGAGTGACGGACACTTAAAAAATATTTCATGCAGCCGGAGACGACGGAGAGGCTCTCTGTCAGGCTCTCCGGCGACGTAGAGGGCTCTCCGTAACCGACGTAGAGCACTTTATGCAGGAGTATACATTAGGCTTTACCCTTAAACCCAGTGTTGGTAATAACGGCGTAGTATAATGGCGTTACTAACGGCGTTACTTTTTTCAGTAACGAGTAATCTAATTAATTACTTTTCCCTCATTGCAACGCCGTTACCGTTACTGAGCATGTGAAGTGGCGCGTTACTTAGGGTGGCCATTCGTCCGGCTTTAGGCCGGACTGTCCGGTTTTTCAAAGCCCTGTCCGGCGTCCGGCGCAGCATCAAGCCGGACGCATATTTGTCCTCCTTTTTGAGACACCCCCGCCGGTCATAGGTCCGCCCGCCGGTCGTAGGTCCGCGGTGTGTTACTATTGCGCGCCCCCCCCGCCCCCCCCCCCCCCTCGGCCGTAGGTCATAGAGCCATAGAGATCTCTCTCTCTATGGCTTAACAGGCTGCAATATATTGAGTTCAAATAAATACCAAATGTTCTAAAATACTGTATATAGTGTTTTCATTCTTCAATCAGTTAATATAAACACCTTTGATGTTAAAGATGTTATAGAATGTAATAGTGTATAGAACATGAAAAATAACGCCACAGTTACTTTGCTGAGTAACTAATTACTCTTACAATTAGGTAACTCAATTACTAACTCAATTACTTTTTGGGAGGAGTAATTTGTAACTGTAACTAATTACTTTTTTTAAGTAAGATGCCCAACACTGCTTAAACCATACCTAAAGAGCCATGTGATTGTCCCAGGAAGCCACTTTCTGATTGGCCAGCTTGCGATAGGTGTGTGGAGAAGAACGGGGAAGTGTGCGCTCTGACCGGTGGAGAGGGCGACGGGGAGCTGAAGGGGGCAGAGCTACTGAGGGATCCTGGGATGTTGACGGGAGCAGAGCTCTGGAGCTGGCTGCCTCCTGGATGGACAGAAAAAACGAAATTTAAATTAATAGAAAAAAAGCGTCAAGCAGCCTTGTGTGTTTGCGTGCGGTATGTAAAATAAAAATCAATTCACTTGAAGTATTATTTCTTTTTTGATTTTTTAGTCGATTTTACATCGAATTCCAATACTTATAAAAGTGCAATACTTAAAAATCGCAATTCTAAGTATCAAGATAGTATCGAATCGGGAGATAAGCATATCGTCCCAGCCCCGGGAGTGCGCGTGTGTGTGTGTAGGTGTGCATGTGTGCGCGTGCGCGTGTATGGGGGGTGAGAAGGGTCGGGGTTAGGAGTTCGGTCTAGACCTGCTCCATTTGAAAAGTGCCCTGAGATAACTTCTGTTATGAATTGGCGCTATACAAATAAAATTGAAATTGAATTGAAATTGAAGGGTCACGGTGTACTAGCCATGTGGTTGGCTTGTGTGGTTTTTTACTTAAAGTCCCACATGAATGTACGTACGTACGTCTGCGTGTGATGAGTTTAACTCAGCCATGCAGACAGCACGTTCGTGCGCACGTGACTCGTAACACGCGCGTGCGTGTGTACGTACGTCTGCGTGCGCATTCCTTTATGGGGGGGTGAGAAGGGTCACGGGGGACTAGACACACGTACGTACGTTCGTGTGACTATTTAGTACAAATCAGCAAACTATTTAGTACAAATCAGCAAACTATTTAGTACAAATCAGCAAACTATTTAGTACAAATCAGCCATGCATCGTCATTTTGTTTTATCCGTTTTCGTCATTCATGACGAAAACAGATTGTCATTGTCATTCATGTTGTCTTATTTTCGTTTTTATTTTTTTAAAATCCATTCAGGCTCCTCTGTGTTATAGGAACATGAATGACAATACAGCTAAAACAAAAAACGATGAATAATAGACTAATATTATTAGCCTATAATTATAAATAGGCCTATTATTATCCTAGTTTCATTGACTGATTACCTGGAAAGGTCTATCTAGTCCATTTAAGGCTACATAAATGACGAAAACAGATAAAACAAAATGGCAAAAACAGATAAAACGTGCAGTCTGCATGGCTGATTTGTACTAAATAGTTCGCTGATTTGTACTAAATAGTCACACGAACGTGCGTACGTGTGTCTAGTCCCCCGTGACCCTTCTCACCCCCCATACGCGTGCGCGTGCGTACCGAGCATGACGCCCCCGCTCGGCAGGGCAGAGCTACACTCCAGACTCCGCTCCAGGGCCGACACGCCAAAGTCATTAAGATCCAGATCGTCCAACGCAGACTCTGTTTCAAAAACAACAACACACAAGCCACGTCAGCTTTCACACAGGACTTCATCACAAGCTTAACAACAACACATAGACACGACCCTGGCACGAGTGAGCCCTCACTTTCATAGACATCGTCAACATGGAACACTCTATAGGGCTTGTTGTACATCTGAATGCATCGTGGGATTTTTTATTGCCGGTACGTCGCCATATTGAGAGGACTCAAGTAAGTTGTAGTACCGTACAATCCTAAAGCAACGTAAATATACCGTAACCTAGGCTAATGAAAACTTTGTTTTGCCACGTCTCGCATGAGAAACGCTGTGGCAGTTTCAAACACAACGTCTCCCTATAATGACAAATCATGTCACGATTAATTACTAAACAATGACCAAAAAACATTACTACTAACATAATTATGTTCACTAATGCTTTCAAAATGGAGGCGGCCATTGCGCTGTGACATTGTGATGTACAAGCCCTACAGCGGTTCCACATGGTGCTTGTCAACTGAACTTATTTTTGGACTGAGGGTTCTGCTGCCATCACTAGACTTTTGGAGTCGACTTTTGAAGTTGTGTCTTATGTCTTATGTTTGTTTTTGTCAGTCCGTCGTAATATCATTGTCTCCTGTCATTATTTAAAAAAGGTACAATATGCAAACATTTTTTGTTGTTTGAAAACAAAAAAATCCAACGCGTAGAAGTGGCGGCTTACCGACGACAGACTCTACCGTCTCACTGGTGGGGTAGAAGGGCAGGGCGTTGGCGTTCATGCCCGAGCAGAGGCCTGCTCCCAGGGTCGCGGGGCTGGGTGGGGTGGCCGCCAGGCTGGAGGGCATGCTAGAGGACAGGCTCAGAGGGCTTCCCACCGGGAGGAACACCAGCAGGTCCTGTGGTGGGTGGGGGACAACCAAGGAGGAGAAGTACCGCTTGAGTAAGCGATAATGTACAGCTAGTCGGTCATGATTGCAAAATAATTATTTCGCAATAATGACTGGCGTTATGTACATTATCCCGCTTATTACACAGCTACTTACTAAAGAAAAACATTTTTTGATTTAAAAATAATTGTATTGCTATGCTAAAAGCCTAAGTAGATGTGAGGAGTGTGAAGATCTGCTGTGATGTGAATCGAGGAAGCTGTACCTGTTTGTTTCGCTGCTCCAGCCCAAAACTTCTTTGCTGCTGCTTTGCCTTTGAAACACAAAACAGAAAGTGGGTGAGTCAGTGCAACTGTGCGTGATGCCCAACACAACCGACAAACACAGATCAACGGCAATCTATCCATTTCTATGATCCGTTTTAGGAGAGGGAAACTAAAATATGCAGGAACTTGGATCAGTCAAGTACGAGAGCATCCCTCACCTGGTCCTCCCTCTCGAACCCGGGCGCCCGGCCGTACCCCCCCTCCCTCGCCCACGGGGACAGAGGCTCCCCCATGCTGGCACCACCGCCGCCACCTGATGCTTCCTCACAGAACGACATCATTCTTCCCTGCAGCCCCTGCTCCGCCATGCCACGCCCCCCTGCGCTGGGCGAGAACGCCATTCCCGCGCAGCTGGCCACGTGCCCCGAGTGCCCCGAGTCAGCCCTGGGTCCCAGAGGCACCCCTGACCCCATGTTGGGATTACTAGTGGAGAGAGGCTCCGGGGCCAGGTGGTGGGGCTCTGGGAGTCTGGGGGGAAGAGGGGAACTCGGGGCTGGGGAAAGAGGGTTCCGAGTCGGGAACAAAGGGCTCTGCGGGAGGAGAGATCACAGAGAAGTTTGTATCCGATTGATCGGGTGGTCCTGTCAAACACGTGCAGGGAAATGACTACGTGAACTAAGTGTTGGAAATGTAAACCAATCTAGGGTTATTAATCTAACGATTATTTTTTTCCGATTAATCCATGAATCATTTAGTCTACAAAATGTCATGAATAATAGCAAATGCCATCACAAGTTACAAAGTCCAAAGTGATATTTTAAAGTCACTTGCTTTATCTGACAAGCAGCAAACGTTGAACTTCGGAAGCACCAAGCAGAAAATGTTTGGTATTTTGTTCTTGATAAATGAACTAAACTATGAATCGATTATAAAAATGTGATTAGAATAATGTTCTGTCGCTCGACTAATCCATTCATCGACTAATCGTTGTCATGAATTTGACTACTAGACCCTTACACACAGCATCTCATTATTAGGTCTTACTTTCGATGTGTGCAAAGGCACAGAAGGGCCCTCTCGGACAACTGCTGCTCTGCTGCATGTCGTTGCACTTGGTGGACTTATAGATCTAGAGAGAGAGAGAGAGAGAGACAGCAAGAGAATAACAAAGCACTCAGAGATGTGTATGTCTTCCAGATGTTCGCATTTTGGCCTACCCTCCTTTTACAGTCTCTGTCTGTAGGAAGCCCGGAGCGACAGTTTGGGCAGGCCACAAGTCAACAGTGACGTTTGGCTTGAGCTGCTATTGGGCGGACGGGTCTTGATACGGGTCGAAGCGGGGCAGATAAGCGGCTCTGGTGGTAACTGGTGAAGGAGCTACCCTATTATTATTATTGCTTATTGTTATTATTTTTAGTCTAGCGTGTGACCTACCTCTGGGTGGAACTGCTGCTCGGTGCGTGTGTGACAGTACTGGCATCCCTCAGCGCCTTCGCATTTACTGGGATCTCCCCATTCCTCGCTGTGCTTCACAGATGGGCAGGGCAGAGCTCTGTGGGGGGGGGAGCACAACTGGGGTTCTCACACGTTCGTATCGACTCATTACAATAAGTAATGACTCATTGTTGTGTGCAAATAGATACGTTTTCCCATTCCCTATGCATGTGTGTAGCTTATTTAGCATGAGCTAATGCAATCACAATTTGCTGTTGTGTAAATGTACCGCTTCGTCAGGACTGGAAAACGTTTTTAAAAAGGTTAATGTTCTCCAGGACAGCCTTGTGTTTAAGTGACTGTGTTTCTGTACCTGTATTTGTGTTTGTGTGGGCTGCGCCGCCGGTCTTTGCTGTTGTGGTAGTACGGGCAGGCGTAACCTTGGCGACACAGGCGAGGTGGTTTCTTGCACAGTTCCGTCTTGTAGTGGGACAGCACGTAGGTGTTGTCTGTTTAAGGGGGCGGGGGGGTAGTTTGATTTATTTTCGGTGGCAGTGACTTAATTAACAACTTTTAGGAATAAGTAATTTGAGTACTCTCATTTTAAACTCATAACGTGTACTTTATAATATGTACTTTATCAATCCCAGATGAGACATTTGGGAGATGCATAACATAACATAACCATAATAACAGACAGCCAAAAAAGTGAGTCTGGGTTTCTACTTGACTTTTATTCATGTATGGATCCAGCCCCAAGGCCTTATTCAAATCTAGCACAAATCCATGAGGACTCGGTGCGCAAGCATATTATCATCATTAACATTATTATGTTATTATTATTTATATTATTATGATGATTATGATTATTATCATGTTATACCTTGCCACCGTGGCTCCTCGCTCAAGATCTTCTCTATGAGGGCAGTGCTGGCGGCCTGCCCCGATTGTCCGTCTCCGCCACCACCGGCTCCCCCCTCCGGGCCCCCGGGGCCCCCCTGGGACTCAATCACCTGCACCTCCCTGGAGGATGGCAGACAAGACATAACAACAATTTACCTGGGGCACACATCTCCTGGTTAATGGGAATCACTCTCACTTTCACATGCACTTTTACATTGACTTTGTTTGTGTCATTTTGTGGATGCTCAACAAAACACAATGCCTCAAAAAAGAAAACGATAACATGTTTTTTTTTACACCAGTGCTTCTAAATGCACAATGTGCTTGTGGCATTGTTAGTTCCTTAAGAAACATGGGATTGAGAATGTGATTTATTGGCAAAAATCTCACTATTAAAAGACACAGAAAGCAATGTATCTATGCGTGTCAGGTCTGTGCATAACCATGCACTGAATATTACACTAGAGGTGTTAACCGGTTCTCATATGTCAACAATCTGCTCATGACTAAAATATGCACTATGTCATGTACATGGCAGCTCCGCAATCTCCCCTCAAACTGAACACAATCCTGTTATTCGTGTCCGTCAACAGAGTGAATAGAAAGTACAAACATATGAGCATTGGAATATTAGTTATTATGTTGGTAGCAATGTTTTTTGGTCATTGTTTAATAACTAATCGTGAAATCATTTGTCATTATGGGGAGACATTGTTGTGTTTGAAACTGCCACAGCAATTTCTCATGTGAGATGTGGCAAAACAAAGTTTTCATTAGCCCAGGTTACAGTATAGTTACATTGCTTTAAGATTTTAAAGTACTACAAATCTCTTGAGTCCTCTTAATATGGTGGAGTATTGGCAACAAAAAATCCCATGATGCATTCTGATGTACAAGCCGTATAGAAAGAAATAGTCTTGCATAATTAGTTTCAATGGCGTTTTGTTTCCATCTTTTCACACGCACACACATGCCCACGCTCACATAGGGCAGCGTACCGGATATCGTAAACAGGGCTGCGCAGGTCATGTGACCCGTGAGCGAAGGCGCAGTGGGAGCCGTTCTTGCTGCAGTGGCCCTTGCTGTCCGTCTCGTGGATACAGGAGCCCGTCTTGTAGTAGCGCAGATGGTACCTACGCTCCGTGTCCCCCGCTGTGCGGTGCAGGAACGGACATCTTGGAACACAAACATGGAAGGACAAGAACAACACAATGCTAATGAGTGTTGGACACAGACCCCAATATACGAAAACACTCAGTGCCCAGAGTTAGTTTGTATGATTTTACAATTACAGTCTCCCGCCCATCAAAACAATATGATTTCTAACCAATTTTTTATGTTTTAATCCAGAAAAAAACTACATGTAAACAGAAACCAACATTATGTTGTATTTTTTTCATGTTTACAACTAAGAATGTGTTGCACTTAACGTGTGATACGTTACTGCAATGTGTATGGTATGTAAAAGAGTAACTTTCAAGAAAAACAAAAAATATTATTCACAAATAGCCTGATTCATGATACTGAGTACTTTGTGTCAAAGTACTCAGTATTTGACATAATTCCAGAAGTGGAAAATAATCATTAGAGTGGCCAGTATATGTGCACTTTTATCGGTTGTTCTGCACACAACATAACGTGCCAATTTGTTCAACTTAAATTATTTATACGGCACACACCCAATAGTATTACATGTATTCTTTGTGGTAAGGAATGCATGTTTGCTAAGTAAGCAGAATATACTACCAATACATTGCAAACAATCTAATTGTACATCACATTTGTACACTTTGTACCTCTGTGTAAAGGTGTGTAGCAACTTCTGCCAGAAGAACTGCACTTCTATAGTTTACTATCATGTGAAACGGTTACGAAGCCACTTGCACGCGTCGTTGCAAGGCGTTTGCAACCTAGCCATCGTGCATCAGTGCACATCTGCTCTCAACATTTGCATTCGTTCGTGATTTCACAACTGGCTTCCGAAACACCCAGCAGAAAACCTGGGAAAAGAAAAGTGCACTTACATCAACCACCTTAAAACCGAAACCCCTCTGTGGCATCACACAGGCCCAAAGTGTTAAAAACCCCTGCACACCTTAGTGCAGGTTGACCTGTTTTATAAGTGCAATGTGTCTGTTGTGTACTCATAACAGCCTATGAAAAACAACTCACTCATCCCCTTCGGCACAGGTGCCTGTCCCCTCGTCGTATTTGGTGCAGTACACGTCTGGGCTGTAGTTAAAAGTCCCGTCCCGCCTGCGGATGGGCCTGCGGCGCCGCTGGTTCAGGAAGTGCCAGTGGAAGCAGGCAAAGGGCCGGTGCTGTGTGCATTTGTGCTGCACAAACAGGGGGCACTGCTCGGTCCTGAACTCCTTCAGATATCTGGGGGGGGGGGGGGGGGGGGGGGGGGGGGGAGACGGAAATAACGACGAAGAGTTAAAACGTCGCTTTTAACACACGTTGACTCAAGTTAAACACACACACACACACACACACACACACCAAGTGCTCAAACTATGCTAAACAAAATACTGGTGGTGGCGCGCTCGCGCCAGGCCTCCAGGTCGACACGCGCCAAAGTTTACACACACACACACACACACACACACACACATAAATACATACATACATATACATATACATATATATATATATATATATATATATATATATATATATATATATATATATATATATATCCCGTCACATAAAGTACACGTAGTTTGGCGTTTCTGGCTACCTTTATGGGAGCACGCGTGCGGCTGTGCACTTATATATATAATATATATATATTATGTGTGTGTGTATGTGTGTGTGTGTACTGTGTGTGTGTGCCTGGGGGGCTAACAGCTACGTACGTGTAATGCTGGGGTTTCTCGGGCTGTACGTTCAGCACGTTAGCGGGAGACGTTGAGCCCCCTGCGGGCGAGGGGGAGGACGGCGACGGCGACCCGGTGGTCGTGGTGGTCGTTGTGGACGACGACGACGACGACGACGACGGCTGCTGCGACGTGTGGCTTTTAGACATTTCCCCCGTTTGGGAGCCTCGCATCCAGGGATTGTGTTTTTAGCTTACGGCGGTAGCTACACTGGGTTAGCTTCGAAATCCGCATTCTGCGGACGGTGTGCGCATGCGCGGGACCAAGAGGGGGAAGTAGTAGTAGGAGTGGACGCAGAGCAGAAAGGGAGGACGTGCAGTGTAGTTATCAACAAACAAACACACACACACACACACACACACACACACACACGTGTTGGGTTGGTTGCAGACTAAGCTTTTACGGTGCACTGCCTGCCACCAACTGGACTGGAGTCTGGCTGTCAGAATCACAATGAGATTTATTGCCGGATGGGTTTTCACTTACAAGGAATGTGCCTTGGTGTGAATGGCACATACAATAAACAGGTACTGTCAATAACATGAATATAAGTAATGTACAATATGGACAATATCGGGATGTGCAAAAGATCACGGTATATATAATATGTGCAATGGTCAGTCCAGGCTTTACCTACATAGATACATGAAATAAAACAATGAAACTTATTTAAAAAAAATCATAATATATATATATTTGTTAAAAAGAGCTAATGTATATATATAAATTATTGTTGTATTCATTATTTTTTTAAGTGTACCGGTATATATAATACATAATATAAACTGTATGCGGACGGCAACAAACGACAGCGAGTGCGACCAATCGGCGTTGCCGTCGCCGCGCGTGACGTCACGCCGCAGTATAAAATCGCGTCCCCAACCCCCACCGCGCACACACAGCCGTGGGAAGTACCAGAGACACATCCACCACACACCGCAACGGTGCGAAATACCTTATCGGCTTATCGTCAAAAAAGGTAATATTTGTTTCGAGACCGTGTGTGTGATATCCTTGTGTAATATCGTAATCGTGAACGGCCATACAGGGCTTTATTATTTCCCGGGTTGCCTTAAAAGGACGGCGTGTTGTTTGTTTAGCTAACTAGCTAATATGTCGCTAGGCTATAAATAGAACAATGGGCCAGCGTAGCTTAGCATAGCAGTACTCCCTGCTGTTAACACGAATTACAAACGTATACACAGCGGATCATCCCCTCACGTTCAGCACGTCCCGTCCCGAGTCTCTAGCCGGTGGATATTTTCGCCGTGACTGTAACGTGACTAATCCCACGGTCGGTTGTTTTTTCTGTGGGTCTGATCGGCAGTTGTAAAAAATATCTAACATGGCGGTTGGTGGGTTAACCCCATACCGCTGGTGGTGTCGCCCCCCCCCCAACCGACGTAATAGTGTCGGTTAGGGCGCACACGCGCGTTTTGATGTGTACGTTTCTGTATTTAAAAACGTAAAATAAAAAGTGAATGGGAGTTGAAACTGCTTTTCTCGGTGGTGGGGATTTTAAACAGTATATTGACGTTACATGGGTGGAGGAAGGGTGTGTGTCGGGAGCGGGCAGCTCGAAGCCACCAGACGTCGCCTCCCGAGGGGGGAGGAGAGGAGAAGAGAGGGGGGAGGGAGCATTTAAACATTAGCCAATAGCTTAGCCTTTCCCCCTGGCGCGCGCGGGCGGCGGGGTTTGTTTTTGCTTTCACAATTTTGTCATTGGCTTACGCGCGTCTCGTGCTCGACGGGACGTTCCGGTGGCTCGCGCGTGTCCTAATTGGTTTTTTTCTCTTCCTTAATTGCCTTTAGTGAGCAATGGCCCGTACCAAGCAGACCGCCCGTAAGTCCACCGGAGGAAAGGCGCCAAGGAAGCAGCTCGCTACCAAGGCGGCCAGGAAGAGCGCCCCGTCCACTGGGGGCGTCAAGAAACCCCATCGTTACAGGTAATTATTTTATGCATTTTATTTGTCAGGGACAATGCAAAACAACATTGTAACAGGTTACATTAACATGATACAGATGTGTTGCATATAGGATTTCTAGCCAAGGCTAATTTACGAACCCTGTCCCTGGTTAGGCTTTTCTACTTCGAAATTGTCACAACTTATCGGCATTACCAAAAGTATATCAGTTAAATTGAGCACATAATAAAGCGACAAAGTGTGACTACGTCGTGTAGTGGCGTTTGTAACTCTGTGGACATGTTTGGTTTGTGTTTCTCTTGTATTGTCATGGCGTCTTAATGATTTACATCTTGTGTGTTTCACTCACTCAGGCCGGGAACCGTGGCTCTGAGGGAGATCCGTCGTTACCAGAAGTCCACAGAGTTGCTGATCCGCAAGCTGCCCTTCCAGCGCCTGGTGAGGGAAATCGCCCAGGACTTCAAGACCGACCTGCGTTTCCAGAGTGCAGCCATCGGTGCTCTTCAGGTGGGATACACGGCCATGGCAACTCCCCAAACTCAATTTTTGCAAGCGTATTGGACTGTTATTGGAAGTAATTAGGTTTTTCGGTCACTGTTTAGTTATTAATAGTGACATGTCATTGTGGGGCTAGATTGTTGGTTTTGAAACCGCCGGCGTTTCTCATGAGACGTGGCAAAACATTCACTTAGCCCAGCTTGCGGTATATTTACGTTGCTTTAGGATTTTACATGGCTACTGTTGCGTCCTCTCAATATGGCGGAGTATTGGCAACACAATCTCATGATGCATTCTGATGTACTAGCCCTATTTAGTTCTTGCATAAAGCAAGCCGTTTTCTATACAACATGTTCTCACAGGCCATTACCGTTCCATTGCAGGAGGCCAGCGAGGCGTACCTGGTGGGTCTGTTTGAGGACACCAACCTGTGCGCCATCCACGCCAAGCGCGTCACCATCATGCCCAAGGACATCCAGCTGGCCCGCAGGATAAGAGGCGAGAGGGCCTAAAGGGACGCGGCGGCCACACGAATGATCCTATTTATCCTACGTATCCATATTGTGGACATTTTTCCATAAGAATATTTTTTTTAAGTTTTAGAATCGAGACAAAATGCAGCCGTCATTCCACAAACCGGAATTCAGAGCAATGTAGTCGGGAGATGGGGGTTCAATGTGAACTTGCTCCTGTTCAGGTGCCGGGGGTGAATTTCTACCATGCGTTCAGTTCCCCGGGCTGGGTTTTTTTTGTGTTTTTTTTTTTTTTGTGGCTTTTGTGAGTAAGACTCAAGCGAGGTTGGGGCTTGTCCTAGCGAAGATGACTTTTAAAACAAAATTGCAAAATTCTTCACCTCTTCCATGACGTCTCTTTTATCCATGTCTACTTCCTCCACTGTATACCAGCATGTTTCGCACAACTGGTCTTCTTTGTAGCGTCAGGTTATTGTTACTGCAGTTTCACTGTACACACGACAGCCACGAGCGTGACAAACCGCCTGTATTTTTCTGGACTGCTTTTTACATGTTATTTTTCCAACATAAAAAATCTTGGCAGCTACATTTAATACTATTTATGAAGTGGTGTCGCATGTCTTTCTATTAAAGGTCTTTACGAGTAGAAGTGTCCTGTGTGTTTTATAATATGATTGGTATCAGACTGCGTTGGTTTTTAAAGGATTTTAATCTAAACAGCAACATGAACAACTTCAGACTTGGCTACCACAGATAAACAAGGACTGTGCTCTGGATGTCTGTCATACAAACCACTCTGTATGTTTGAAACCGGTAGCTGCAAAAAAAAGGGTGGGAGCACATTAATGTTGGCATGCTGGTGGTATTGTGTGTCCTGGACTAGCGTGCTATCACATTAGCGGCGCCTTACCTATTCGGCAGACTAGCTCTTCACACTGGGCCGGTGAGCTCGTCCTCAGCGCCACACAGCAGAAGCCCGTCGCTAGAGGTGTTTCTGGGGAGTTTCTGTGAACACAACCAATCACAAGCTGGGATTACTCAGCCAATGGCGGCAGGCCAGGATCAGCTATGGGAATTACATCACCGCTAGTCGGTCTGACGCATCCATTTGGAGCTGTGTTTTCATGAGGTAACCAGTTACGCAATTTCCTAATTAATAAGAATATGGGGGGGGGGGGGAGCATGTGCTTGTCATATGATTTCCTCATATGATTCCATAATCTTAATGGTGTGACTTGAAAAGCTTGCGTGTTGTAAATACTTACGCCACGCAGAATGCGAAGGTGGTGTAGTCTGGTTGACCGAGTCTGCCCACGCATGAGATCTCAGGATAATGATGTTGAAAAAGCTCCTAAAGGAATGCGCATGAGGACGTTTTAGTGGCGGAGATCAAGGTGATCCTCGTCAAAAGCAGCATTTAATTAATATTGACTCACATTTAAACAATTAACATCGCCTTGTTACACAAAGAAATGCACACAAGGTAATCTCAAATTGGGCTTTTTATCTGTAGCATGTGGTATTCGTCTGTATGGAATAGAAAATAAATTACGACCGGCTTCCCACAGCATAAAAGTGTGTATGGTTTGAACGATACACAAACTGGTCGACCCTACTTACTGTGTTACTGCTTTTTTCTGTGCAAATCAAATGTGTTTCCTTCAAGTCGAAGAACACTTCCTGTGGGCCAAATGACATTAGTTTAGCTTATATAACACAATGTATAATGCATGATAAACACCAACATCTAAGGGGGGGGACTACCACCTTGCTTGGCAGGTTTCTCTGTAACACTTGTGGAATGGCATGCTGCAGAACCTCCTTGCCTCCACACTTGAAAAAACAAACGGAGGACATGGCGTAAGATATTATCTCTCGCACACACACACACACACACAATTCTCAAATGCATACGAAAATAGTACAAACACTTGAGGTCACTGACCACACACACACACATTGAATGATGGTACACAAATATCTACCATTCCAATATTCGCCTTTCCCAAGTACTGCAGAACATACACAAGCCTGCAGGAGAGAGGTGGTTCAGTGTCACGTAAACGAGACACCAACTGGTGGTGTAGACCCCGTCACCAAATTCCCCCGTCCGTGAAGGCAGCTATCTAATACCAAAGAGTCATTTAGCAGGCGCTTTTATCCAATACCCATTACTTTCCGGAGCGGGTGCGCACCCCCACCGCCACCCGACGAAAAAACCTTTTGGTTCGAGCCGCACTCGCCTTCCGTCTTTGAGACACAGCGTGGAGGAGGAGGAGGCGGGTGGCCGGCGGTTGTGGCCGGCGCGGGGCGACGGGGCGGGCGCCAGGCCCAGGTCCAGGGCGGGGTTCTCGGTCCTCAGCTCCCGCAGGAGCTTGATGAGGGGTCGGTACGAGGCCCCGTCCCGGTCCTGCCAGCGCAGCACGCGCACGGACAGCGGCAGGCCCTTCAGCCGGGACAGAACCACGCCGGCCTGAGTCACGGGGGAAATACATTGACAGAAAACTGGTCAGCGGTGCAGAGATAAACACAGCATGGGTTACCTGCTGGCACAGACCCGCTGGGGAGTGACCTTCCACACACTTTGCTGAACATTTTGATGCTTATTGACTTTTACTTTTAATTTTATATTTTCGTAAGAACAATTATTAGTTATATACAGATATACATATATATATATATATATATATATATATATATATATATATATATATATATATATATATATATATATATATATATATATATATATATATATATATATATATACAGTATATATATATACTGTATATCGTAGGTCTAGGCAGTGGCGCCTTAATGCACGGGCTTACCTGGGCTTCAGCCCGGGGCCTCGGCCAATCAGGGCCTCTTAAAAAATATATATTTAAAAAAAAGATGATAAACGTCCGTATTCGCGGTGTCATTACCCCCCCCCCGTCAACAATCGCGCACCTCTCCCCTTCCGGTCAACAATCGCGCAGACCTATTTTTAGTCATTATTTAGGTAGCACACACATATTATGAACGCCTTCGACAGAATTCAAATGAGCCATTTTAATCTAGATTAACCTAGATTAATTCCAAGATTACAGTTAGATTAATCTAGATTAAACACATTAATCTATGCCCATCACTAATATATATATATATATATATATATATATATATATATATATATATATATATATATATATATATACAGATACTGTATATAACTGATGAACTTGACTTGGTGGAGCGTGATCATGGGAAGAAACACTGGCAGTATTAACCAAGCATCTTCCATGAGACGACGAATGTTCGTGATTTTTATAGTCACATTGTAGACACACACATCGAAGGATACAAGGAAACACAAATCAAAGAGTGGTTCTCACACGGTCTAAACTTTTTAGGTGTGATATAAGGAAGCCAAAAGGTAAAAACCAAAAGGGCTCCTCATGGTCTAGAGACTGGGTGTCAAATAAACTAGTAATAAAGGTTATATATCATTTGTGATAATACTGTTAGGATTAATGTTTCCACAACAATAAGGCTCCAACTTACTTGTCCGTTCCTGGAGTTCCTTAGGGAGACGCCATTGATCTCATCGATGACGTCACCGGGACGGAGAAACCTGTCGACCTGAGCTTGGCTACCCGGCAACAGCTCTGACACAAACACACGGCCACTCAGATACCTGAGAGAGCGAGAGTGGGAGAGAGAGTGGGAGAGAGAGAGAGAGAGAGAGAGGAAAGGGGGGAAAAAGGGCAGTAATTTAAAAAAATTAATACCTGCACATCAATGTACTACATATATTGTATTAGCATGCGTGTAAATCATTTGTTATTTCCCTTGAAGGAAGGCAACGTCAAGCTAAACACTAAATAAGCAACATCACTAAAAGTCACAAAATGGACGACTATACATGAACCGCCCGCTGACAGCTCATTATAAGTCTCATTATAAGAAACTTTAAGATTAAGAGACAAGAGTAACAGTAGCTTCACCTTAACAGGAGAAAACTAACCTTAGCCCCATTCCCAACTCCCGACAGGGCACCGTCTCGTATATCTCACACACCTGTGGACGACACGATCACTAGTCACCAAATGACACACGCACTACCTGACAGTAGCACTACAATCAGTTAGGATATTTCCCATTTGCTTACAGGTAAGAGCCAACTCTCATCCAGAAAACTGCAATTCTGTATGGGAAGGAAACATCGAACAATGAATTCCTCTGTGCTTTCAACTCCTTGACACACACACACACACACACAGACACACACACACGCACGTCATGTCCTTACTTCTATTTCAAGTTGAAAGTCCATTTGAGAGAGGACAAGCAGCAGTGACATGAACGGCTCTGAGAAAGGGGAAGAGTGATTCACACGTTAAGGAATCGTGAATCCTAATCAGGTGGGTCTACTCACAGTGCGGTTTGCATACAGGTCACTAAAGTTTAATAAGAGGATGAGCAATGAAAACACAACTCACCCACAGATTCCTCATTCCTTAGGATTGAACAAGATGAGCTGTACCACTGGGAAAAGAACCAAAACAATATTTGAAACCGTTTAACATCCCCAGGATTAGGGGGTTTGATTCCCACCGGGGGGGGGGGGGGGGGGGACCACCCGTGCTCAAAACGTACGCTTCGGATAAAAGCGTCCGCCAAAAATGGCGGACATTGCCACAGGTTTTCTGTTTAAGGGCGTCATAATGGCTAAGGGTTTAGCCGCCCTCTTCCGGTGCATACGGCACGGAGAGCTTATAGGGTAAGACGCGTGCGATATACCTCCAGGACTCTGGGCGTGTGCAGCAGGTGAGCGATGAAGCGCTGCAGGACTCTGCGGCTCAGCGCCAGCCGCAGCAGGTAGCGCCCTCGCCCCTGGGCGCCCAGCAGCTTCTTGCACCCTCTGGTTTGCTCCACCGTCAGCGACAAGGCGGAGTGGCTGTGAGGCACAGACGCGTGTAAATAATGAACGGTTACGACCAGGAGCCAAATGTGTTGTTGGACTAACCGGAATTGAATGGTGATTAAGTGTGTGTACTTTGGGTGTCGTTGTGTGCTAGTAAACATGGACTCAGGCAGGCCCAGTTAGGGGAGTCACTGTTGTCCTCAGGTGTTTTGATGGAAACAGAAAAAACAGACTTTATTCACATTTCACGCACGGCGGAAACACAATAAACGGATTGCTATTCTGCAACCAAAGAACAGCCTGCAGATTATTTACCGAACGCAACATACTGCAACTGGTCTCATATAACATCACACTAAAGCCAAGCGCCTTTAAGCAATAGACTGAGCTGCTACAGTGACAAGAGTGGAAAGATCTAGGTTAAACATGTGGATCCCGACGTCGTGATGGTTGGTGTCACGGTCTCCTTTCTGATCTCATTGCATTCATATTCTACCAACGTCAAATTGTGGTAAATGTCTCTCAGTCATATGAACATTTTTTCAACCAAAATGTCTCCAAATCCGGACGTGCAGTTCGGTTAAAATGCTCATAACGAAAGAGTGCAGCACCAACATGTGTACAGCGACAGCTTTTAAAAAAAAAAAACAGTTGTTTTTCTGCTGTGTCAAAGTGTGTGAGGAGTGTGTGAGGAGTGGATGAGTGTGTGAGGAGTGTGTGAGGAGTGGAGGAGTGTGTGAGGAGTGTGTGAGGAGTGGAGGAGTGTGTGAGGAGTGTGTGAGGAGTGTGTGATGAGGAGCGGTACCTGCCACAGGTGTCCTGCTGGGGGAGAAGCTCAAAACAATGCCAGTAGTCCCTGTGCACCAGACTGAGCACTGGCTCTAAATAAAATAAAATAATAAGACACATTTATGTGACGCCACACCCGTATCAAAATATTGATACGGGTGTGGCGATCAGTGTTGTGGTGAGTAGTGTTTACTGATATCAACACTACGACGACAACGACTACTAAGCCTAATTACACTATTAATAATAATAAAATAAAAATAAAATAATAAATCATCACCCTCATCATCATCGTATATCATAAAATAAAAGGAATCATATTATGACAACTGAATAAACACAGGCTACAATCAATTGTGATAATACAGACTGTACTTGAATGAATATATTATATCATATTATATTATATTACGTTATATTATAGTATATTATATTATAATATAGTACAAACGTATAATAATATATTATTGGGTACTGACGCTGTAGTCCTTTCCTCAGGATGAACTCCAGCAGCTCGCAGCAGGAGGCGAGATGCGCGCTGCTGTCCGTCACCACCTTCCCATCAGACTGGAGATTCAGGATACATACTATAAACATAATAATAATAACCATAAAACATATAGCATATTTTGACCCCCCCCCCCAAAAAAAAAAAAAAAAGCAGACATGTGTCTCGGAATGGGTAAGAATAGAAAGTGTGCATTTAATTAACCTATCAGGCATGTCTGTTCGTTAATTCATTTTATTGTTACCTTTGAGAGTCCCCAGCAGCGCGTCTTTAGGGGCCATATTTAGGTGGTGCGTCTGATTATGGGAGGCGAGCCGGAGATGCAGTCTTCAGCCCCGCCCGACATTAACAGTGGACACACACACACACACACACACACACACCTTGTCACGGGCTGTCCTCACTTCCGTGTGTCAATAATACGATATGAAAATACCGAGACACACATCAGTATCGCGATGCCGATACTCAGACTCAGAGAGAGGGACAAAGTGCAAAAGACGGGTTTAACAACGGACGCCCCCCGGATAAATAACACAACACCGTCGTACAACAACATCATGTGTGTGGTCAGATGTGGAGGCAAAACAAGCACTCCCCGCATTTTACTACCGACGCGCCCGCATAAACCGACGGGAGCGCAACGTGAAATGCGCTGTTTATACACTACGAATACAGTATAAATAACAACGCGCGTCCAGGTGGGATTTAGCGACACGCCGCGGCGCTTGTGAGTAACTGCACCCGTGAGGCGAGTGGCGAGTTGCACCCCTTCCCCAGCACTTTCCACACGAATCCAAAAATCTCGAATATTAATGAAGTATTGTTGTCCATCATAACAAAAAAAATATATATATATATATTTTATTGTAATTGTATTTCTTTGTGACCTGAAAAGCTGTCAAATATGTCAGGATTATAAATACGATATTCAGCGAGGTATTCGGCGGGGGGGGGGGGGGTTGTTTTTTTCTCTAGCATTACATCATAAATATCAGCGGGGAGAAGATGAATTTGTACATCGCCTTTTTTCTTGTCTACAACATGTCATCACCATCATCACTGCGCTTCGTAGGCGGGCGGAACCGTTTCGCGAAAGGTCCGTTTTGACACCGCTCCTGTTTGCAAAACAAACCTCAAAGATTATAGCATAGCAAAGATATTAGCCAGGCAGAGATAACGCGTCCAAAATAACACGGCACGTTTCCGGTCTCCTAAGTGGGCGGGGGGGGGGGCTTTGCGCCTGCGCCGTGGGGGTCGCCGGACAAGTCTCAAACGCAAACTTGTTTTTCGCTGGGTGACGAAAAACGTCTATTTAGCGTCCAAATGTTCACAGCGCCTCCAACTTCGCGACAGCGGGTCCGAAGTTCACCGCCATTTAAACGTTAAAAAAAAAAATAGGGGTT